>JALIGW010000004.1:41284439-41589439 GCA_023053685.1 Diadophis punctatus similis | reverse complement strand
AATTACACCGAACCCATATCTTCATTGGCTAACAAAAATTAGCATTATACCCTGTTTCTCCCCAAATAAGACACCCCCTGATAATAAGCCCAATCGGGCTTTTGAGTGCATGGCAATAAGGCCAAGGGCTTATTTCAGGGTTCAAAAAAATATAAGACAGGGTCTTATTTTCGGGGTAACACGGTAATATAAAAAATGAAAAACAAAGTTAAATTTAACATTAATAAACAGTTATAGGCCTACTGAAAGAGAAAACATAATCTCCCTCTTTTCCTTCCCTTCTTTCCCCTTTTTTTTCTTTCTTTCTCTCAGATACAAACCATTCCTCTGATTTCTCCTGTTGGATAGTCGTATCAGGTTCTTTAACATCATCCATTCCTTCCTTAATTTTCCTAAGGAAATCATCCCCTCTCAGTTCCAGAGACTCTCAACTATTTCTCTTTTCCAGATAATTGCAGCAGAATTAGACCAAGCAAGGTCAAGACAAGCCCCCAAGAACAAATTAGTTCATTACAGTAGAGATTCAACTGATGTCTATCCCCAAACTCCAAGAACTCAGTCTTATACACATGGATAGAAAAATGGGACACAACATTTTCAATCTTGTTCCTAATATAAATACAGATTGCATTTTACACTTGGCTCTTGCCAACTGTAATAGTTAAGGTGCTGAACTAGAAACTGGGAGACTTTGGGTTCTATACTTCCTTAGGTATGAAAACCAGCTGGGTGACTTTGACCAGTCACTTTCCCTTTAGCCAAATCCATCTCACAGTGTGTGTTGTTGCAGGGAAAATAAAAAGACAAGTATTATATATGTCACCTAGAGGCAAGAAATAAATCTAGTAATAATAGAAAATAATAGCATATATTTGTATTGCTTAAAAATAACTAGGTCCACAGAAACATGACAATAAAGAGATCAGGCAGCAAGAACCCAGTACTGAATCGTTTCTGATTACTTTTAAGACTCAAATTTGTGAGATCAGTAGACCCCCTACAGAAAAAAGGAGGCAATTGTAGACACCTTGTTACCTATGCTCATTCTAGAACACATTTACAATATATGACCCTGCACCACTTCATTGCTGGCATGTTTATTAAGATATCAGCTTTATTTCCAACATGTGAAGACCTTATCTAAACTCTTTAATTAGCGGAACTTTAAAAAAACAAACACCAGTTCCAGAGAGATGGGGGAGAGGAATTGTTGTCTGTACACTGAAACAGAAGGATCAGTTCTTCCTAGATATGGATGTCACAACTGTATTCCTAACAATGTTTTTTAAATGTGGAAAAATAGATACATAGAACAACCCATGCCCTTAACTTCATAGGGAGTATGGACCTCAGCAGGGGTGGGTTGCTCACTTACCGATACCGGTGCGCTGCGTGCGCATCTCCACATTTTGGGCGCGCGCGCGCCTCCTCACATGATTTTGCTTCTGCGCATGCACGGAAGCAAAATCTCACCGAAATATCTCGCGTGCGCACGTCCCCTCGCAAAATACATGATTGTCAGTGCAGTACATTAATTCTAGCAGTTTTCAAGTTATTGCTGCATGTAATTTGGTTATCTGTATTTCTATTGTTCTGTCCCAAGTTTACGATTCTATAAAATTGCAAATATCTCTAACACTGAGGACTTCTTCTTATTCCTTTGAATGAGACTCATTAAATGTGCTGATTTGTTAAATGATCATAGATTTGCTCATGTTACCTTTCATGACAAGTTTTTCACTTTACTAGTTTATCATGAATATAATGAGCTTTTCTTAATAAGAAGGGCACAACCTGAGGTTTGAATGGCATGATATAATAAAGTTGAGGTTAATGCAGTTTTTAAAAATCATTATTTTAGAAGCACCATATTGAAATTATGGTTATATAAACCCAGATTATCCTCCAAATGCCTTTATGGGTCTCAAAATAAGTAGCCTTTCATAGGGAAAAAAACAGCAGACGAAGAAAACTAGTTAACTTTTTGACAGCTGTTACAACAAGAGCATGGAGAATATATGATGAAATCAAGAGAAGAATTTATTGCAGATTTAGTTTTTAATGATCTTTGTATGCACAGTTAAATAAAAGATTTAAGGTAGATCACAGTACATTGGATATCAGAAGACAAAATTTGAAATTGAATTATGTACAAATGCTAAACATGCAATTACCAAAAAAGCATAAACTTTTGTTGAAACTTGAAACAGAAGAAGAGCAAGTGAAAGTGTATATGATAAAATAGGCTAAGAACTTTGGATATAATACACTGATGGAACAATGGGAAAATATGAGGCTAAAAGAACTGAAACTTACACTATGGTATAATTTAAAAGAGAACTTTTAATATACATGTCTCAGAAATATTATCTAGAATGTATAAAGATATTTTAAATGTTTGTTGTTTGTCTGAAATTGATTCATTTTAAATGCTTTACACATCAGAAAGTACATTGGTATAAAATTATATCGGTATACAATGGTTATTCAAAATGTACATAGAAAATATAATTAGAATTAATCTGGCTATTTTTATGAGCCCTCGTTGTTAATCATAAAAGGGGGGCTTAATAGCAAAAATGTAAATTTCATTATCTAGGCAGTCTTCAGCAAATTCATATTTAATTGAAAGTATAAAATAAAATAATTGCAGGTTTTGTTCAGATTTTTAATTCATGTTCAGATTTTTACACGAGATGTTTGTTGATATAGATGGGAAACATCAACACTTTATGCCTCAATCTACCTATGAGACAGATATGAGTGAATCTGAATGTTATTTCCTTCCTTTTTTCTTTCCTTCTTTATTCGTTTATATCTCAATATTCCATATCTACTGGAAATCACAAGTTATTGTTACTGTATTTCATTTTCAAGTTTCATTTTGAATGTATTTTTCTTTTAATTCACAAGTTACCTGGAGAGTCTCTTAGGCATGTAGACACTTAGATCTTCCAGACAAATGATTTACAGCATCAGCCAGCCATCACCATGGTAATAAATCACAAATGCGAACAGACTTTATATTGCCACAGCAATGACTGGGTGACAGGATAAATTGTTAGTCTGGAAGATCTCACTACCATTGATTCTGATGGCCCTGATTTGCTTCCAAACATACAGCTATTCAGCCACTTGAGTTCATTTTTGGAGAAAACAATTCTAGCTCACAGCAATAATGTTGTGTCAGAATTGAAATCTCATGTGATGTATTGGGGAGAAGAGAAAATAATATTAGTGAAGAAAGAATGGAATAGCATTGATTCTAGAAGAAGGATGAAATATAAAATTGGATACATCTTATAAAATGTTCCAGCCAAAACTATATGAAAGCCTTTACATTGTGACATAACACACCAGTGTTAATGATGTAATTATATATAGGCTATACCAAAAGTCAAATCCCATAAAGTCAGGCCACATAAAGAAAATTTTATATACCGTATTTTTCGACGTATAAGACGCACCGGAATATAAGACGCACCTAGATTTTAGAGGAGGAAAACAAGGAAAAAAAGTATTCTGAACCAAATGGTGTAATAATATATTATTTAATAAAATACCAGTGTAGCAGAATACTTTTTACAACCATGTATACTTTTTACAGCCATGTACACTTTTTACAAACTTCAAACTTGACAGCTTTAAGACTAGTGGACTTCAACTCCCAGAATTCCTCCTCCAGTCATGCTAGCTCAGGAATGGGAGTTGAAGTCCACAAGTCTTAAACTTGCCATGTTTGAAGACCCTTGCACCCCTAACCCCTAATCCAGGGGTCTTCAAACTTGACAGCTTTAAGACTAGTGGACTTCAACTCCCAGAATTCCTCCTCCAGT
This sequence comes from Diadophis punctatus similis, assembly GCA_023053685.1. Classification (NCBI taxonomy): domain Eukaryota; kingdom Metazoa; phylum Chordata; class Lepidosauria; order Squamata; family Dipsadidae; genus Diadophis; species Diadophis punctatus. The sequence goes on along the minus strand of JALIGW010000004.1, from coordinate 41,585,603 downwards.
CATGCTAGATGGGGTAATTAGAAGGCAAAAACACTCCAGTTTTTGCAAAAAACCGCCTGTTTTTTGCTCAATTTTTTTTTCAAAAACAAGGCATGCAGAAGGTTTGGGAAACCTGCAGAGCACTCCTAGGGGGTGGGGGAAGGCAAAAATGCCTCAATTTTTGCAAAAAACGGCTCATTTTTCGCTCTTTTTTTGCAAAAATAGGGCATGCTGAGGGTTTGGGAAGCCAGCAGAGCACTCCTAGTGGGTGGGGGAAGGCAAAAACGCCCCAATTTTTGCAAAAAATGACCTGTTTTCGCAAAAATGGGATGCGGGGGCGGGGCTTTGGGAGGCCAAAAATGGCTGTATTCAGTGTATAAGATGCACCAACATTTCTACCCTCTTTTGGGGGGCAAAAAGGTGCGTCTTATGCTCCGAAAAATATGGTAAATGTCCAAATTGGTTGCCATTTTCTTCTAAACACTTCCTCACTCATTTGACATATTACATTGAACTAAGTACAGTATCATTTTCTTTGAGGGGGAAGTAGTGAAAGCTATTGCTCTCTCTCTCTCTCTCTCTCTCTCTCTCTCTCTCTCTCTCTCTCTCTCTCTCTGTGTGTGTGTGTGTGTGTGTGTGTGTCTGTCTGTCTGTCTGTCTGTCTGTCTGTCTGTATGTGTTTGTTCACGCGCGCATCTTTATCACATTTGTAACAAACATTTGTGTAAAACCAATGAACTATGAATGAACCTGCATGGTACCTATTCATGGTAGGGCATAGTGGCATAAAATTCAACTAGAAATTATTCTCAAAATATGAAGTAGTTCTAAAAACAATGGATTGTTTATTTACTTGAACATTGGGCACTATCTAACAAAATGAAATTCAATGGTGAAAAAAGTAAGGTTCTACATTTAGGCAAGAAAAACAAAATGCACAGGTACAGTATATGTGGTACCTTGATCAATAGTAGTAACTGTGAGACGGATCTTGGAGTCCTAGTGGACAACCATTTAAATATGAGCCAGCAGTGTGCAGCAGCTGCGAAAGAAACCAACACAGTTCTAGGCTGCATAAACAGAGGCATAGAATCAAGATCACGTGAAGTGTGATTAAAGTGTGATTAAAGTGTGATGTGAAGCTGCTTAAGTTTAGCTGTGAACCAAGGTTTGTTTTTGCTGTATATTCGCACGTTCCTGGTTGGTACACATAGGTCTTCACAGAAGCTGACATATGATGTTACAGTATCTGTGAGATCATCCAGGTCTGCAGAGGTATCTTCAAAAATATTCCAATCAGTGCAGTCAAAGCAAGCCTATAGCTTTAACTTTGCCTCCTCAGTCCAAGTCTTCACTGATTTAATTGTTGGTTTTGTGGTTTTAAGTCTTTGCCTGTAAGCTGTACAAGGAGAATCATGCAATGATCAGAGTGTCTCAGCTGCTCGTGGTAAAGACTGATAAGCATCTTTTACTGTTGTGTAGCAATGGTTTAAAGTATTCTTGCATCTAGTGGGACAATTGACATGCTGAAAGTATTTTGGTAGCTCTTTCCTTAAGTTTGCCTTGTTTAAATCTCCCAAAATAATGGCCAGTGAATCAGGGTATTTGGTTTCAGCTTCCATAATTTGGTCAGCTAGAGTTCTTAATGCCTTGTTTACACAGGCTTGTGGCGGGACATACACAGCAATTAGTAGAAATGAAGAGAACTCACGTGGAGAATAAAATGGTTTACAATTGATAAGTAAAGACTCTAAGTTTTCATCACAGAATTTATATATTATAGTTATATCCTGAGACCAGTTGTTGTTGATATATAAGAATAACCCTCCTCCCTTCTTTTTCCCAGATGTTCTTGCAATTCTGTCTGATCGTTGAATCTGAAACCCTGGGATATGCAGGCTGCTATCATCAATTGATTAATTTAACCAGGTTTCAAAAAAGCATAATGCTGCTGAATTGTAAAAATCAGAATTGTATCTGTTTAAAAGGAGTATTTCATCCATCTTATTAGCAAGTGAACATAAGTTGGTTAGGAAGATTGATGGGGGGTTATTTCTCCTATTCCTTCACCTGTTTAAAATTCCTGCCCTTTTACCTCTCCATCTTCATTTCCTCCATTTGGTTTTTTTGGTAATCCATAGCTCCGGGGAAATTGCTTCTTGCTGTGTTAGAATCTCCTCCACATTTGTAAAGAGAGGGGGGGTGAGATTACAGAAAGCTGCTTCTTAAAGAAACATTTCTTAATTTTTAGCAGATGGTCTCATGAGTATGAAGTCCATAGTGAGTCGCAGAGAATAATAAAAAAAATAAAGAAACCATTAGAGAGCATTTCACCGAGGCAGCCTTCGGCGGCGCCATCTTGGATCAAGAATGTGATACACTGTTGGTGCAACTCTTCTACAATAAATACTCCTTATATGGTGGATTGACTAATTTATATATGTAGGTTTTAAAGTTCTGATTCAAATTAAAATGTACATGCATTAACACTGGGTATTGAAAATCTAGTTCAGCTTTAGTTAGAATTTTATTTCATTCTAACATTAATCTTATAGGAAATATTTGTATTTTGAATTAATGAAGTATCAAAAGAAATAAAATCTTGTTTTGGAAGTGCTGTAAAAATCTCAACTGCACATTCTGTAATTATCTTACATTTTATACACTTATTTATGATAAGTACTTGCAATCATACTAAATCCATTAATCAATTTCTTGAGGTTAAATTTAACAGTGCACAGCTCCTAAAACTGAAAAGGTGGGGAAATAGCCTACTTGGTTATAGTGAAGTGAGGAATTGGGATAGTTCATTTGCTCCATCAGTTGAAAAAGACTTTGAAGTATATGGTTCAGACATCAGATCTACATACATGGGGTTTAATTATATTCATTTTATAAATAAGGTGGAGATAGAGAGAAAGAAGAAAGGAGAGAAGCAAGGCATTGTAGGTTATGGGCAGACATTTGACATCTTTTCATTTAAATCAAGAATAATATGTTCACAAATCAATATTACTGAACAATATTTGATACCATTTTTCAATAAACTTTCCTTATAATTAGTGTTTAATTCTATTTTAATCAGATCTCCCTCTATACAGTTAGGGTATCCTTTTTTTTAGATGCATCTATGCTTACTCCATTATGAATCATTTACATCCACAGAGATAATTATCTCCAGATAAAAAGATTATGCACTCCAGTTTGAAGTAACATTTATTGGATAGAGCCTGGAACAGGAGATTATAAATAAAATAACTCTGTTGATTTATTTACTATGCACACAGGATGCCCCAGTTCATTTTTAACTGTAAGAGATTTAGCTAGAGTTGTATGGACTGTCTTGACTTAAATGAATACATAATCTGAATTGGCTGCTTTTTATATTATTTAAATTTTATTTATTTATTTGTATCCTACCTTTATTTTTTTTACAAATAACTCAAGGAGGCGAACATATCCAACCTATATTCCTCTTCTTTTTCCCCCCCACAACAACCCACCCTGTGAGGTGGGTTGGGCTGAGAGAAAGTGCCTGGCCCAGAATCACCCAGCGGGCTTTCATGGCTAAGACTGGACTTGAACTCAAGAACTCCCACTTTTTACTGAAATCTGGATTAAAGGTAGGGAGCAGTGCAGTTGAGACATCATCATGAAATGCCATTTTTCTCTCTGCCATTTTTCAAGTCATGGCTCCAGGACTGCAGACTTGCCTAGTTTGACACTGCTGCACATCCCCCCCCACACCCCCGCTGTTGCTATGGCATCCATTATTTGGCAAGGGAAAATCTCCTTGTTCAATAAATTCCTTTCTTCTTAAGAAAACAATAATGCAATATTATGTTCCTTTAAAATTTTTAAACCTGAAGTGAAACTCTATAAAAAATGATCTAACCAACATAGTTACAAGTATGGTAACAAAGATTGCAGAACTGTTTAAGAACCAACTCTCACCTAGGTATCAGCATTTTAATAGAGCAAATTAACCATTCAATGTTTCACTGGAACTTCTTGTAAAAGGAAAATGTGGCAACAATCTGGACATTTGGAAAACTAAATCCGTTGAAACATTCAATGGGCCACTCTTTCACTTACAAGATCCTTTTCTCTAAACTCCTTAATTGATCTAAAATTATCTGTCCAATTGTGTAATTTCAAAATACACCTTAGTTGAATATTTTGCAAAACAATTTTGAAAGCTGATGTAAAAGAAAACAATTTCTATAAATTTTGTATAAAGTTTCTATAATGTGGTTATATTGTGATGATACTCTCTTTTTAAATGACAGGAATAGAAATGTTTATTTCCCAAACATTTGCTGCATATCTGCACTGTCAATATAGTTTTGATTTCTAAATCTTATTGTAAGTCAGTTTAAGTATTTTAATCTCATTGTTCTTTCAAGATTTCTTAAGCATCAGTGACATACTTCATATATTTCAAGAATGCTTATTAATTTATTTTAATAGCACCTTGACATTGAATGGTTTTTAAGATGCACAAGATAATTAGTTTAGATTAGACTAATGACAACTAAAGTAGAGCTGGATTAAGTTCTTCACCGAAAGTTTTAAACATATATCAAATTATCTTTACCAACAGATTCCTAGCATTATCCAGGGGTTCTATGGGCTTTAAGATCCAGGCTAACTCTAACATTCTGTAAGGTTGCTGTTTATAATGTTTGGTAAAATGCAAAATATCTCAGACAGACTCCAATGAAGAGTTGTCACCAAAAAAGGAACAAGTTTGTTAACATGAATATCTCCTTGAAAAACTGAGATGGACCAAGCACCAAGAGCCGAGGTGGCGCAGCAGTTAGAGTGCAGTACTGCAGGCTACTTTAGCTGACTGTGATTCAGCAGTTCAGCTGTTCAAATCTCACTGGCTCAGGGTTGACTCAGCCTTCCATCATTCCGAGGTAGGTAAAATGAGGACCCAGATTGTTGGGGGCAATGTAAATATACATTGCTTAATGGTGTAAACCGCTTAGAGAGTGCTTGCACTATGAGGCGGTATATAAATCTCAACAACAACAACAACAACAACAACAACAACAACAACAACAATAATAATAATAATAATAATAATAGATTTTGACTGGAATTTTTCTGAGAGTAAGACTTATAATTATTTACTTTGGCCAGATATTAATAACCATTTTTATTTAACAAAACTGTGGTCTTTTTAAATCTAGTTACTGATGACTATTGTCACAACGTTTTAAAAATTCTTTTAATAATTCCAGAAGAGATAATCCTTTTGCTAAATCATCTTCCAGATTTTAAGAAGATACCAGTTTTGTGCTCTTTTTTTGTACCATTTCGAAGTACATTTCAACAGAGCAAGAAGAAAAGCAAAACCACTTGTGGAAGCAAATGACCTTAAAACAGTGACCCGGGTACAAATCTAGTGAAAGCAAAGGATGAAACTCTCCTATGACATTAAATTGAATTACCTCTTCAAACTGATTATTGAAATCAATATTGGAATTGATATTTAGTAATAGCTTACTTTTTAGTCATTTTTTAAAAAAAATATGAATTGGAGCAGGGGTGGGTTTTGATTTACCTCGCTGCCGGTTCGCTCCCTGATGCTTTGCGCATGCACAATGCTAGAAACTCAGCTTCTGCACATGCACAGAAGCAAAAACCAAGATGGCGATGCCTATGCTGCCGCCGCGAAAGCCGGTTCGGGGGGGCATTTCCAGCCGGCTATCGCTGCCGGTTCGGCAAGTAGGGGGAAATTTCCACTACCAGTTCTATAGAACCGGTCCAAACCGGCAGGAACTCACCTCTGAATTGGAGTGTGAAATTTGCTGCATTAGTTTAACATGACTTTTTAACATGTCTCTTTCCTGGACAAAATATTACAAAAATGTACTGCAGTGAAAATGCTGAAGTTATATAGTTGAAATATTCCAAGGTTAATATCTTCTAAAGGCCTAGCATCCTTGCTGTTTAACTCCATTCAAACTAAAAAGGAAATAATCATAGGTAAATTGATTTCTCCTCATTATAGTCTATGAATATTTTATTGAATAGAACTCAAATCCTTACTAATAATTTCAAATTAAAGCAGACTTAAAAAAAAATCTTAACACCTCCATATTTCAAATCTGAAGTAGATCTTAGTTTGTACACAGCTAATACTAAGAAATATACATAAAATGTTCAGTGTCTTACCTATTTTTACTGTTATTGCTTACGCTAGGCTTTAGAATGATTCAAATTAGTATTTAGTATCCAATTTAGTATTTTAATAGTTTGAGCTAAAATCAATGATGTCATATTTTTTGTGAAGCTTATATGATATTAATGCTGGCAGGGTGGTTTTTTTATAATTAAAAGGAACATACTTCCTCGCCATGAGGATGTTTTGTGAGTCAACATTTGGAAAAGATTAGATAAATATATAAAGGTGTTTTCCTTAGTTTGGATAAGTGTATGTTTTTGCTTAGTAAGTCATAAGAAACATCCATATATGGAAGCTTAATCGTTTAGGCTTTATTTGCTGTTGATGTTTAATACCTGGCAACAGACTGTTCCTTTAAACCAGCTGCCAAGAACATGGGGAGAAAAACCTGTTTGTTTCTTTTGCAGAGCATTGGTAAGACAATTTTAAAAGAAATACAAAGATGAAAAGTATATGTCATTGTCAATTTAGATCCTGGACAATTGATCTTAATAACTTGATTAATTTTTCAATCACCATTGTCACTTCTTCATTACTAATTAATGATAAAGTATGTTACTAATACTTATGATAAACCTTATATGAGTAAATGTTTTCACATGTTCTAGATTTTTTTGAAAACCACTAATTTTATGGTAGATTGCTATTGAGTAAGCTGTTTATGCATTTGTCATAGTAAAATCCAACTCAAATTGCCAGCAATTAATGCATTGAATTGCCTTTGTACAATTTACTTGCTGGTTAGCTAAAAACCATGGATATATACTCTATGCAATTTGCTTCTATCCTTTGGATGTGGGGACATTGGCTCATTTGAAGCAAAAGGCTGTTATCTAGAGAGGCTGAAAGAACCAGACAGGTACATAGACAAGAATCTGGCAGACATGATACTGGTATCTCACTCCCAGGATAACTATTGCCATGGAGAATGACAGTCCTGACATCCATTTCAAAGAAGAAAGAAGTTATCCTTCAGGAGTAGCCCATTCCATGAAGATAAACAAAAGGTTTCACATAATGGATCCATCTTTATGGACCAGGGAGGCTTATGATTGAATGATAAGGATATTAAAGAGCAAAAGAACATTAGAGACAAGTACAATTAATTATGATACATGCAGATACCAGTACTGATACTGACATATTAAATATTGGAATTTCAGAAATTGAGAAAGATACTTGAAACAGAAGGTCTACATTTTTCTGAGAAGAGACAAATTAATTTCTGGGTCTAGAAGTTCTCAAAAAGGATAAATGTTACATCTTCAATATCTCTCTCTCTGTTTATTTCTATCTCTATTTCTATCTTTGAAACATTTATTAAAAGACAAGAATGCATTTATTAATAATAACTTTCTGCATCAAGGAAACTTTTGCATATTTCAGAATCACTGGATCAATAACTGGTTGAGAAAAACAAAAATAAATTAAGGGACGGATGCAAACAATGGAATTCTCCAAGGATTTGTTTTGATACAGTTTTTTTTAATGTGATCACTTCTTACATATTTTAAACTTGATGAACATTGAAGTTGCCAGGTTTGTTGGGAACACCAAACATATGTAGGGGAGATCGTGTGTTCCTAACATGGGAGAATCAACAGCAATGAAATAAATACACACACACACACACACACACACACACACACACACACACACACACACACACCAAAAACATTTGTAGGGCAGATAACTAAGTATAAGGTGTGATGTGATGTGATGTGATGTGATGTGATGTGATGTGATGTGATGTGATGTGATGTGATGTGATGTGATGTGATGTGAGACAGCATCCTTGCAGTCATGAACTTTGGGAGAGAGAGGGGTTTCAAATCTGTTTATCACTTTATTATTGTGGATAGACAATGTTGGACAGAGTAGTCCTTTGGTATAAGCCAGCAGATTTACTTCTCTGTTCTTCTAGTATGGGTTACCATTTGCAAAAAAAACCATTTTTGTCTATATTTATCAACTGGAATATTTACATCTTAATTTTCTGAGTATATATTTAACTTGCTTGAAGCAGATATTGTTGTTTGCTGGGCATTGTCATATAGCATCTGATGGCTGGCTATAAGAAGTCTGAATTAAAGATATTAGATGTCAACTAGGAAACAAATATGAACTAGTTGCATAATACCAACTTATTTATTTATGACGGAAATATTTTTTTAAAAAAATAGAATACAGTAGAATAGAATAGAATTTCAGCATATATGGAACATATGTTAATACATGCATACAGTTATTTTTATGTTAATACTAAAACTCTTCATTGATGTAATCTGATTCTCAATATACTCTGGGTATGTTATTGCTTCAGAGATATTAGTTTTCTTTTGCTCAGCATCTGCCTCTAAAAAAAATCTTCTGAGTAACAATAATAACATCCTTTTTCCAATCCAATAAACCCTGAATAAGAATTAACTCTATGTAAAAATCAGAAAATCATGAGAGAAAAAATCGTTTGCATTGATATATCAAAGCATTTAAAACTTTCTGAGCAAAGGACAATAATAAAACGATGAGTAGTTTCACAAAAATGTAATTAAAATGACTAAAATTTACAGGGAAGACATTCCAGATGATTTACTAAGCATTAATTTGTAGTTCTCTATGCATATTATGATACTTGGTAATATAATCTTACTTAAACATTGGCAAAAGGATGCCCTTTTGTTACAAACACAGTGAGCATTTACTGTTTTGTCACTGGAGAGCCTTTATAGCTGAACCTTTTTAACAAATCTTAACTATTTGTACTCTAATCAGCATAGTGTCTGCTCTAATCTCCTTTTATTTTATCCTAAAAAAGCAATTGACTGAGCTTGGTAAACAACATAAGCCTGGCCATGCAACATCAATTTTTATTTTGGTTCTAAACTTGAAAGCTATAAGACCAAGCTGTGTAAGAAATGCTTCATTAACATTTCTAGTCCTAAAAATTAAAATCCATACACACCCTTCAAAGGAAGCCAAAGTTCATTCGGAAAGCTGCAGTTCTGTTAAGACGCATTAAGGGCTGGTAATATTCCTTTGTACCATTTGGCCAGTAGCAACAACAATCCAATCTTTCAAGATGGCAGTGCTCTCAGAATAGTCAATTGGCTCTCCCAAAGAAATATAAGCCTTAGGGTTTATCAGTCTATCCTTCTTAATAACTGTGAAGAGTTGGTATATATACCATCCTGTCGCCTTTCAGGGTGCAATAGATGGTGTATAAATTTAATGAACAAATAAATGAAAGTAAATAAACATTCAGTAAGATTTTAGCATGTAATGACATCACTATATAATATTAAGCTAATTTAGAATGAGAAAACTTCTAAATTTGTTGGCAGGCATGTCTCTACATGCCAAATTTCAAAAAGAAAATATTGATTGGGAAACAAATTGGTACAAAGACAGCTGCCAACAGGGCCATAAAGATCAATAAATAGATATCAAAGAGTGATAAGCTTTTAGGAAGTTTCAAAGAACACTTCTACTTTGAACTTGCTCATAAAACATTCAGTCCAGCTTTAATTATGTGTACATAAAAACTATTTTTCAAATATTGCTGAGACTACTTAGTGCAATAAAATATATCCTTTCACTTGACCTCTCATTTGCATTTTGTGGGGCCCAAATAAGCTTCTACTATATTTCACAAAAACCTGATCAAGAAGGACATTATTGGAGGCAGATATTAACTCATGAGAATCCTGAAGTTTGTTTTGGATCAATGTTATTTATAGATGTTTCAAAACCTGTAGGGAGCATAAAGTTGACAACTTGGTAAACAATTCAGAATATGAACTCTGGAACTTCCTATAGCCTATCTTATCATGAAATTAAGCTGTGCACTGAACTCAAAACAAAGTTTGAGTTTCAAACAGATTACAGTAAATTGAGATAAGTACCAGAAAGTATGGTTCTCACCTGGCTCCTTTTCATTCAAATCCCTCTGTAAAGATACAAGAAGGATGTAGCTGTTGTACCAGGAAGGAAACATTTTTAGTTGCTTTTGAAAAATCACATAATCGGAACAAAGATTAGGTTAGTTGTTCATGTATCCTGAATTCAGTGAACCTTGTAGATCAAATTACATCAAACATATGAATCAGAGTAACCCTTATAATCAAACCATCCCTTCATACTCACATTTCAGAAGATTTGAGGGGGGGGAGACATGCAGTTTGATTGAGATCACTCTGCAACTTTGGATCCTCTACAATTGTACTTGGATCCAGGTAAAGACAGAACAATGGATTGAAACTAAATCTCAGCCATATGAACATTGGGCAATATGAGGTTTATTTTCTTTCAGTCCTGTAAATTAAAAGAAGTCATGGATAAATCATCTTCTCAATTCCCATTATACATTCCAAAATGGGCAAGGGCAGCAAAAGCATCTATTAAGTATTTCATTTATTTATATGGTGCAAGATCTTTTTAGACCAGTTCATAGTTACCCAAAGCTTCCCTGACTGGTTTATAAGACCCTTTTCAATCGGGTTTCAGGCCCGGCTACAGCACGGAAACTGCTTTGGTCACCCTGATGGATGATCTCTGGCGAGCGGGGGATGGAGGTTATTCCTCCATCTTGGTGCTACTTGACCTTTCAGCTGCTTTCGATACCATTGACCATGGTATCCTTCTGCGCCGATTCGGGGAGCTGGGAGTGGGAGGCACCGTATTGCGGTGGTTCTCCTCCTATTTCTATGATAGGACACAGTCATTGTTAGCAGGAGGACAGAGGTCGACCCAAAGACCCCTCGTTTGCGGGGTGCCTCAGGGCTCGGTCCTCTCTCCCCTCTTATTTAACATCTACATGAAACCACTAGGTGAGATCATCCAACGACACGGGGTGAGGTTTCAGCAATATGCTGATGATACCCAGTTGTACATCTCCACCCTGTCTCAGTTCAGGGAAGCAGTGGATGTGATGTGCCGATGCCTGGACAATGTGAGGGTCTGTATGGGAGTTAACAGGCTCAAGCTCAACCCTGACAAGACCGAGTGGCTATGGATATTGCCTCCTAGGGACTATGTCGACTGTCCTTCCTTGGTTCTAGGGGGAGAGAAACTAACTCCCTCAGAACGAGTTTGCAATTTGAGTGTCCTCCTAGACCCACAGCTAAAATTGGACCAACATCTGACAGCTGGGGCTAGGGGGACCTTTGCACAGGTTCACCTGGTGCACCAATTGCAACCCTTCTTTGATCAGGAGGCCCTGCTCACGGTCACCCACGCCCTTATCACCTCATGGCTTGACTATTGCAATGCGCTCTACATGGGGCTACCCTTGAAGAGTGTTCGGAGACTTCAGTTGGTCCAGAATGAAGCTGCGTGAGCTGTGGTAGGTGCGCCAAGGTACACCCACGCAACACCAATTTTCTGCCAGCTGCACTGGTTGCCTATTGGTCTCCAGTCACAATTCAAGGTGTTGGTTATTACCTTTAAAGCCCTATATGGCTCTGGACCAGGATATCTTCGGGACCACCTGCTACCACATATCTCTCAACGACCAATTAGATCCCATAGAGTTGGTCTCCTTCAGGTACCGTCAACCAAATAATGCCAGCTGATGGGGCCACGGGGGAGAGCCTTCTCTTTGGTGGCCCCGACTCTTTGGAACCAACTACCCCTGGAGATCCGTACCATCCCCACCTTGTTGGCCTTCCGGAAAGCCGTTAAGACCTGGCTCTTCCGACAGGCTTGGGGATAGGGATCTTATAGAATGAATTAAAGTGGTCGCCCCTTGTATGCTGTGATTGATTGAATTGTTTTTAATTTTTAAATGTATTTTTAAAACCTGTGTTTGACATTTTTATACTGTTTTGTTTATATTCTGTTGTAAGCCGTCCAGAGTCCTTCAGGAGTTGGGCGGCATATAAATATGAACAAACAAACAAACAAACAAACAAACAAACAAACAAACAAATAAATAATTGGGGAATCTAATCACTGCAATTTGTTCTAACTGAAGTTGAAATTTTAAGTGGGATAGTAATAATAATAATAATTAATAATCCTCCTTTAATAATGTATTTTATGCACAGATGCTCTATATGAAATATTATTAGCCATTCTGAGCCAATGGTTAGTCTCTGTTCTCTGATTTGTTTGCTATTAGTTTGGAACTTTACAATAATTGTCAGTCTGGTTCAAGTGTGCTCTTGGCTTGCCCTCACAGCTTGTTTTTTTGATACAAATCCTATTGATTGATTGCCGATTTCTTCAAAAATTCAGTATTATGGTAAAATATTTTAATAGCAATTATTATAGTGCTATAAGTATTTATTATATCTTTTTATGTGAGAGTAGAACAAATATACTTTTCTATGCTTATTACTCAATCAAGATTACTTTCATTCCTGAAATTAGTATAATATACTTGAATTTTTTTGTATGCTTGCTTATGCCATGGCTAGTTAAAGTTTATTGCATCAGTTTTTGCTTGGTATTGTATCATTGTCAGCCAATATAAATGTTGTTCTCGCCATCCACCAATGGCAAATTAACACTTTCAGAAAGTACCAAATTACATTTTAGTGGCATTTTAGACATTTTATAGGCATTCTCCCAAAAGAATTAAAAACATGTTACATATTTTTAATTATGCTGTGTTGATACAAATATTTAAAGCACATTATGAGGCAAGTTTTAAACAAAGAACCAGAAGGGTTTACAAATGCCAGAGTTTTCACAACATCATTTCTTTCAAACTGGAAGTTCTATGGAAAACATACAGTAATTTAAATGAGAATACTAAAAGGAAAATAGGAAAATCCCTTACCTTTGCTCCCCCAGTTTTACTAAACAATTACTTAATCCTGGCTCATTTTAACTTTTCCATAATTTATGATACAAACTATTAAATATTTAAAATACAATAGCGAAGACTAATAATACCAATTAGAGAATATTTTTTTATTGTGAGAAAAAAAGAATGTAAAAAATTAAAAAGGGACAAATATAAGGTGGGAAAAGAGAGGGTCATCATGGAACAATGCAAATAGGCATGGGATGCAGAAATGGTGTCAGGATACCTAATAGTCAGAAGGAGCTGAGACTGATAAGACAAAAAAGCTTTCTTTACATGTATTCAGATTAAAAGAGAGAAAATGAATCAATATTCCATCTGCTCAAAAAAAGATGGCCAGATGCAAATAGATAACAATGAAAATACAGGCCTTCACCTATTTTGAGTCTTCCCCAACAAAAGAGTGCATATTCCCTCAGGCAATTGGAAAGGTAAGAATAAAAGAGTAGTTTAAAGTTTGAGGTTGATAGAAATATGATTAAAAATTAATTTACTTACAAATGGTTAGGGGTCTGATAAATTATATCTTGGAACACTGAAGAAATTTGCTAATCATCTGGGTGAACTATTCTTGTTATCTTTGAAAAATCTTGGAGAAGTGGCAAGGTACCAGAAGACTGAATTTGATCATGTTTTAATGTCAGAAAGCAAAAGCAGGGATGGGTTCCTCCCGGTTTGGATCTGATCGCCCAAACCAGTAGCGACCTGCTGGTGATGTCACAATGGCATCACAGATCTGGTTCGGTTGGTACCGGTCCGTGGGCGCCGCCATCTTTTTTTTTTTTTTGAATTTTTTCCAAATATTTTACTGTTTGGAAGTTTTTTCCTCTGCTGCTGCTTGAAAAAGGGCCCTCCCACCTGTCCCCGGGTTTATACTTACCTTTATTCCTTTGCCCGAAGCACAGCTGATCAGCTCCTCAGCTGTGTTTTGGGCTGATTATAGCTACTGAGCATGCGCGGAAGCAGAAATGCATGAGGGGACGCGGGTGCGCGCGCGAGCATATCGAACACGCACGCGTGAAATGTCGCAATCTGAACTGGTGGCGAAGGTAAGTTGAACCCACCCCTGAGCAAAAGGAAGAAGAAGTCAGGGAACCACAGATCAGCCAGTATATGATACGAATGCCTGAGAAAATTCTAGAGTAAATTGATGAAGTAATTACGGTAATCTTTTCACTTTCTGCTAATACTGTTTAACACCCCAGTTCCCCAGACACAGGGATTTGAATTATTATACAAAACAGTGAGCTGGACTTTAGTAGTTAGTTAATGCCAAGAAAATCTTAGCTTTTTTTTTTAAGAGCAACATTTTACAGGATTGTCTGCACAAGAAAGCAAATCTTCAGCCAAGAATTGAGTTTATTTAGCAAGGTTTAATCTTGCTAAATGCTACTACTATATGAATTAGGCAAAACCTAGTATGTAAAATGCAAGTGCAATTACGATGAAATAAAAGAAGAAAAATAATCTGAAGAATGAGGTCAAGCCTGCTGTTCATAATGTTTTACAATATTTAAATGTTTAAAGAACTGCATGCTGCATTATAAATAATACAGATGGATCTTCCATCATTCTTATCCAAAAGATAAAATCCTGATTGCAATGACACTTCTACATCCATTTTATTGAAATACAGAATAACTCTGTTCACTGTCAAGACTCCAAATTGTGGGGCAGGAAATGACCATTTCTACAAATGTTCATTCGTTTTTTCAGCACATCAGAGATAACCAATATAAACAATCTCTAACCAAGTTAGATGTAATTTTCATGTAAGATGCCCAGTCTTATTGTGGACAATAATAATGAATATAATATGAAGCGGACATGTTTCAAAATATTTTTCCTTTTGTAAATATCTGTGTTCAAAATTGCTGGAAAGTTACTTTATGATAAATTTGTCTCCCAATAAAGGTGGTTTCCTTCCCTTCCACAGGCAGAACTGTCATTTGAAAGCATAATAATGAGCCAATTTCTATGGAAATAGTCCTGTTATTATTTAATCAGGCTTCTACCTAAGTGATTCATGAACTTCTTGTTGAAATTCAATATCCAGTTCATGAATTTCTGAGGAAGTCTGAAGAAGAAAAAGAAAACCACCAAGTCACCAAGTTCTAGTAAATTATTTGTCTCAATGATTAATGCTAGACAATTTACTTCAAGAAAGGTAGAAACTTTTCTGTAAGGTCACAATATGACACCACTTACTTATCAGTGCTGTTATCAATTCCAGCAGATTTGCCCCCAGATATTATATCAAGTTGTAGACTGCACAATGCATTGTAAGTTCACATGGTTGTACCAGAAAGAGGAAGATATCAAGCCAGTTTTAAATACATTTCAGTTCTACTAAGTTCAACTTCAGGCAGCTAAGCATGTTCTTAACCTGATCTAGACTGTACTGTATGTGTATATAACGCTGTATAAGTTAATAAACCAGTTTTGCTTAGAAAGCATTGGATGTTATCAAGGGTGATAAGTGGATTTTAAAATAACCTTACAACTGACCTGGGACAAATTCAATAATTGCAGAATGGGAGGTACTGAAGTAACTAGATGCCTGCCTTCTGGTCAAATAAGCAAAGGAGAAAACATAAATAATGAAATTTCAAGACAATTGGTCCAGCGGTGGGTTGCTCCCAGTTCGGCCCGGTTCCTAGAACCAGTAGCGCCAGCAGCAGGAGGCTCCGCCCACCCACCTGGAATGCTTCTGCGCATGTGCAGAAGTGGCATGTGCGCGCATAAGCACACACGAACCGGTAGTAAAGGGTTTTAGAACCCACTACTGAATTGGTCCCAAAGGCTTTTTTCCTCTTCCTTTTCCACATGTTAGAGTTCTATGGATTAAAAAAGCACTATACTTAATATATTTCTGAAATCCAGAAATGATGTTGAAAATATTGCCCACAACTCTAATTATTAGGAGCCTTGCATTAAACATTTCTAACTATTTTCCAAACCATGCTTGTTTGTTTGTTGTTATTAAGAGTGGGAAGAGCACATTATATATTAGAGCTAAACTATTTATGGAAATCGAGGAGAGTCCTCTGAAAGCTTTCTAGTTTAGGTAAGCCTTCACTGATAAGTACTAGTACTTGCCCATCGGAGAGCAAGCATCTTAAATTCCCTACTCATCCATGCCTGAAGCTCCCCAGGAAAGTAGAGAAAGATTGTGCAAATCATTTATTGCAGTTTCCCTAATATGTATTACACTGGGGAGAAGGGAATAATAAAGTCAGTGACAGGTACAACTGTTTTGGTTGGCAGTTTTCAGAGCACAGAAATTATGGTTAAAAATTAACTGTTGTTTCTTTAAAGGGTGTTAACCTTCTTATGGGTAGCCATTTGCCGTATTGGGACTTGCACTACCTGCCAGGCTGAAATGTGTAAACCACTGATTTTCATACTTGGCAACTTTAATATGTGTGGACTTTTCATCTTTTGGTCCTAAGCCATCACTTCTTCAGTCAAAGGAAAGAAGGAAACATTAAACTGATTTTTAACTAACAGATATGGCAATAAAAATATATTTTATACATTGAAACCTTCTGTATTTGTGTTTCTCATTTTTCTTGTCTTTCCATTTGTTTTTTTAAATCTAGAACAGAACATAGTTAATAATGCAATAGGCCTAAAGGGAATCTTACTGTTGCTATACTATGACAAAGCAGCCCATTTATATTGCTTATAAAATGTTATAAATGCTTACAATGTTTGGCTTATATCAAGTTATTATAATTGTATGATTATAAATTTGCTTTTTCTGCACAAATTTCCCCTTAACGTTCAACTGATCCTTGAGCATTGTATCATTTTGCTAATATTTATTTATAACGTATTCAAGGGTGCTTCCTTTCTTGCAGCATATATATTTTAAGCCCCATATGGAGCCCAAACCTCTCTATGTATATATAAGCATTTTTATTGTTCTTTTTGTAGGTCTTAGTGAATTACTTACTTTCAATCAAATACACAAGACTTTCTAGCTTGCTATAATGGTTCACCTGTTTTAAACTGTGCACCATTTGTTCAGATCTGTATATTTATGCTCAAATGATATGTATTTATATTTCACTTAACAAGGCAGAACACTGGTGCTGGGTACATTTCCCAGTGAAAGTGCCACTCCAGTAAAAATGCCATTTTTTATCCCACTTGCAGATAATTCAGTGTCTTTCAAAAATCACAAAAGACAGGAGAAGATATACAGTATTTTGCAGGGAGAAAAATTTTCAAAATATTGTATGCTTCCCTTCATTTGGTGCAATAACAACGTTATTGTAAAAAGGAACAAAACAAAACAAAAACCACAATGATTGGGAAAAGTGTATTCAATTCATAGAATATATATATTTGTGTGCGGTCTGTAGTCCTGTTTCAGATAAAGCTGCATGTCGGCCTGTTCTCAGCTTCACTTGCAGGGATGGTTCCATTCCAAATGTTTAAAATTTAATATACTCCAATAAATATCCAATTTTCTGATGCAGAATCCACTGGGATAGCTGCATAAATTCAGAATGTAAAGTTTATAACTCTTACCATTATTTCAAAATACCAACAGCACTGCAGATTTCCTTTGGATAACATAGCAAGAGATTGAAAAGATAAAAATCTTAACTCTGTCCCTTCAGTAAATATTTCAGTTAGCCTAAACATTATTCACATAAAGTTTAAATGGGAAGATATCTCATCTTAGGATATTCTACTTACCCATTCAGTCCCATTTTCTGTACTATGAGTAGAATGCCTTACCAGTATCTAACTCAGAATACTTCATCTGGAAAACTGTGGACTTTCTTCATGGCCTTCTGTGGAGCTCAGAACAACTTAGATTAATAAATTCATAGTATTTTGTGCTGTAACACTCATCAGTTCGCCCAAGTGAGAGTTTTATGTTTTTATAGGGGAATTGCAAAGATGCAGTAACAGAACTTTCTCCCTTTATTCCACTCACTAAAGACAGCTTTTAAATAGCCAAAAAGATTACATTTTGTAGCAGTAGTTCAGTGATTTGAGTGAGGCGGAAGTTGCTTTAAGACCTTCTGTTTCCGTTGACAATTCTTTCTCAGCCCTATTCTCCTATGTTGAATATCTAAACCAATTCTGTACAGATGTTGAATGAGACATGACTGAGAGACACTCATCATTGCAAGGGAATTGTTTCATCTTGACTATTCTTTATGGTGAATCTGTTGATTTACAGCCTGAAGATATATGGCTTTTATTTTGCTGATTCCCATTTCTTAAAGCAGAACTACAAAAAGAGTGATCCAATGGCTGCATCAAAATCCTTTTTGCAACTGTTCAGAATCAGAGTAGGGGATTCAAAACTATTGGTCCCTTTCTATGCTTTTCAATGGGTTAAGCAGAAAACAAGATGTCTCAAGACTTGGAAAGAAACAGGCATCTCCTTTACTTTTACATTCCTTGAAGTCAATAGGAGTGGAAGGCAGAAATAATTGTGTGGACTGAACCTATTTTTAAATCTAAAAGGAAAAATCTGGCACAAGCCTGGATTTTCTAACCTTATACCAAATTAGAGTCAGAATAAATGCTTTATCTCTTGTGGGACGAAATCACAACCTCCTGGCACAAGAGTGATTATTTATTTATTTATTATTTATTTATTTAAGAGAGCCGAGGTGGCGCAGTGGTTAGAGGCAGGTACTGCAGGCCATTTTAGCTGACACTGATCCGCAGGTCAGCGGTTCAAATCTCACCGGCTCAAGGTTGACTCAGCCTTCCATCCTTCCGAGGTAGGTAAAATGAGGACCCAGATTGTTGGGGGCAATGTAAATATACATTGCTTACTGGTGTAAACCGCTTAGAGAGTGCTTGCACTGTGAGGCGGTATATAAATCTCACAAATAAATAAATAAATAAATAAATAAATAAATAAATAAATAATAAATAAATAAATAAATAAATTTATTTATTTATTTATTTATTTATTTATTTATTTATTTATTTATTTATTTATTTATTTATTTATTATGACTTATATACCGCCTCATAGTGCTCTATACTCTCTAAGCGGTTTACACCATTAAGCAATTTATATTTATATTGCCCCCAACAATCTGGGTCCTCATTTTACCTACCTCGGAAGGATGGAAGGCTGAGTCAACCTTGAGCCGGTAAGATTTGAACAGCTGAACTGCTGATCACAGTCAGCTAAAGTGGCCTGCAGTACTGCACTCTAACTGCTGCGCCACCTCGGCTCTTACCTTTTTAATGATAGCTGCAACTAAAAGTATAAAACAGTTTGTATAAAATGATGTTTGTGGTACAGAGACAGGTCCATTTGAGGTTCTTTGGTGTCTTAAAATGTTTATGGAACGGGAGATGACTACTGGCTTTTCCACCATCTGGTTGACATTCCAAAGCTTATTAATGCAGCAAATCTGTACTTCTAGCCATCTGTTACCCCCACGTCTATTTCTGCTTCTCAAGTTAACATCAGAACTTCAAGAGGCAGTCTTGTCCTCATCCATCTACCTTCATTCCAGTTTTTGTTATGAGATAAATGTAAATAGGACTCTCTTTTCCTTCAATATGTATTTCATAACAATAAATGGGCTTGCAAAAGAATTATGGAAACTTATGTGAATTGTTTTAAAACCCACCAGTTAAACGTTTTAAAGAAAAATACTATGATAAATATTTTAAAAGTTCTTCCCCACTTTTTAAAGTCCAATTTTTCTTAGGGTATAACATTTTCTTTCTTTCTTCAGTTTTTTTTCCTGTGCAGTAGATGTTCCATTTTATAATAGATAACTAGATGCTAATTTTAAAATGCTCTTAAGATGTTTACTGGTAAATGAAGATAAAAACTCAAGAATTCAACTGACTAAAATTCACATACACAGTCAGCTACAAGCAGGAACAATATTATGGTATGCCATCTGAGACTAGTTGAATCACTATGCATCACTAAGCAATTGTCTCCTACTAGTTTCTGCTCCATTAATACCACATTAAAGATCCACTGCTTAGTTTGCTTACTTCTTCCTCCATCTTAGATGAATTTTACAGTTCATTGCTTTTTAAATGCTGTCAATAATGGTTTATTTTACTGACCAATTGCTATGATTCGGTTCATCTTAGTGCTGGGGTCTCTGCTTCTGATCTTGTCTTATGCTTCATTTTTGTGGAGGTTCCATTTGATCCTTATTCTGTGCAGTTGCACAATGTACAGGCCTTTACAACTGATGAGAATTGTACTGACTGTCAGAGACATACATCAGTAATGTATATGGAAAGATATAAAAGCAATATTAAATTGATGTCACTGGAATATTGAACGGGATAACACACTTTTTGCAATTTGTGATAAAATGATTTTTAAAATGATATGGATTAGAGAAAGTATACAATATCATCAAGAGAGTAAAAGAATTGAAATGGAAATGGGCTGGTCACATAGCAAGAAGAACTGATGGCAGGTGGACCAAGGCAGTCATAGAATGGATCCCACTTGATAAAAACCATGCACGAAAGAGACCCAAAACAAGATGGATTGATGACATCAGCAAGTATTGCAGGCCCAATTGGCAAAAGAAAGCTCATTGATTGGAAACATGCACAAGAGGCCTTCATCCTGCAGTGTATAGACAATGATGATGATGATGATGATGAAATGTTAGATAGATAGATAGATAGATAGATAGATAGATAGATAGATAGATAGATAGATAGATAGATAGATAGATAGATGAAGGAGGTGATAGTGATGTTGATATACAGATAGAGATATGTGGAATTATCTATTAATACATACATATACACTACAGTACATACTCTTCATGTTATTCTTTTTAGGTATAAGCCACCTTATGCATTACACAAAAATAGATTAAGACATGATAAATAAAAAAAATCCAAAATATGGGATAAAAGAAAAATACTCAGCTAAATCTCCTTCATATTGACAGTATTCACTCTACTTCTGCATCACTTTCTGTCCTCAAAAACTATCACGATATACTGAGTCATACATTATCTATTACACTAACTCATAATGCTGAAAAAAATATTTTAGGGAGCTAGGCCAAAGGAACATGAAACAACTTGACATGTTGTACAAGACCAATCTAAATCCACATGAACAAAGTAGGATCTTTTTTGTGGGAGATGAGAGATACAGAATTTCAAGAGGTGGGAAGATTTGGCTGAACATTATGCACTAAGAGGATGTGTAAGGAAAACAAAATATAAGTGGGACTGTAGTGTTTAGCATTCAGGAAGAGAAAAGAAAGCTTTGCCAAAAATAGATAATTATTTATCATTAATTATATCTATCTATCTATCTATCTATCTATCTATCTATCTATCTATCTATCTATCTATCTATCTATCTATCTATCTATCATCTATCATCTATCATCTCTCTTTCTCTCTCTCTCCCTCCTCCTCCTCCTCCTCCTCCTTCTCTCTGTCTCTCTGCCTCTCTCTCCCTCCTCCTCCTCCTCCTCCTCCTCCTCCTCCTTCTCCTTCTCTCTGTCTCTCTGTCTCTCTCCCCCCCCCTCCTCCTCCTCCTCTCTCTCTCTCTCTTTCTCTCTCTCCCTCCCTCCCTCTCTCTTTCCCTACATCCATCCACTCATCCAATTTATGATTTGAAGAGCTCATCTATGTTCTGGAAAGTTTGTTTTGCGGAATGAATAACATGCATTGTTAAGTTTAAAAAAATCTAGACTGTCTCCATAACGGTAAGCAACCAACCCAAGATTTTATTTGAAACATTGAAACATCAAATGATATGATATGATTGTATGTTGTCATGGGGGGGGGGGAGTTATTGTGTTTTTTATTTTTATTTTTTATATTGTGTTTGTATTCTTTGTAAGCCACCTAGATACATTGTGAATGGGTAGGCGGCCATATCAATTTCTAAATAAATGAATAAAATATAAATTTTCAATATAAATATAAATATAAATATAAATTTTCTAAACAAATAAAGACTTACGTTGTGTATTAGTCCTTGGTACCTGTATCTGTAACTTTCCTTGCTTTCCAGCTTGTAAGAAAATGGCCAGCTAATATTAGAATATATGTCACATGTGCATATTGTTAGTTTAGCAATTGGTTCCTTTTCAGAGTTTGCTGCTGCATACACAGTTGTGCATTGACTGGAACATACCAAAAGCTCCAGGGGATTGCCAGATGAGAACATGTTATATTTAGAAATATGCAACCTCCAAACCAGGATGCATAATGGAATCTCTCTCTCTCTCTCTCTCTCTCTCTCTCTCTCTCTCTCTCTCTCTCTCTCTCTCTCTCTCTCTTTAAATAATCATCAAGCTCAAATCTTCCTGTACTACTTTCACAAACACTAGTGCAGCCCTTTGATCACAACACAAGAGGACAAATATAAGGAAACATGACCTTATAAAGCAATTTAAGCCCTGTTTTTGGTAAAGAATCAACAATGCATTAATTTCTTCCTTATATTTCCTCTGCAGATTATTCTAACAGTAACAGTGAGCAGCAATTTTTAAATTAAGAGTGAGATTCTCACTTATTCAGCTAGACAATTCTGCCTTGCACATTATTTTAAAATAAAACATTTTAATAAATCATTGAAATTGGTTCAAATCTTTTCTAAATCTTGAAATGGTGAGGATGGGGAAAACCAGCAACGGCAGAAGAAGGAGGGAATCAAAAAGATGATTGGGGAACACCGTCAGGATAGATAGATAGATAGATAGATAGATAGATAGATAGATAGATAGATAGATAGATAGATAGATAGATAGATAGATAGATAGATAGATAGATAGAATATATATATATATTTATGTATGATGAGAGAAAGAGGTGAGTGATTTGTGCATGATTTTTTGTTTGGGAGAAATAAATTTGATAAATGCTGTATTAATTTTAAATTGATTTGTATAAATGCAGATAGATCAATACATTTTAAAATATGACATGATCTAATTTATTTTCTCTAACAAAAAGAGTTTTTAGAAGATACTCAAAACTACCACAGACAAGAGAAATGCTCTGACATTGGCTGCCACTAAATAGTTCTGTGCTTTACATAATTGTATCTCTACTCATCAATGAAATCTTGTTCTTAAATTAAAAATGCATTACTCTTCTTAATAACAACATCAATTTAAGAGATTAGTTAGTTGTCGCCTAACATTAACATAATGGAAGCATTCCATTGGCATTCTACTCGATTTCCTGTTGAAATAGCACAACTGACTTTTAATGGATATTTTAATGGACATTATTAACTAGAATATTGTAAAATTAAAATTTGAGTCAATGCATTTACTTAATTGGCAGTTGTTATATGAAGTCATTGATCCTAAAACCTCCAAGGAATAACTAACTGGACAGAGTTCAATTATCCCAACCAAAGGAAGAAATATTTAAATAGCGGTATCTTCAAAAGAAAAAAAAATCACAAGTGATATATTTAAACTGTTGATAGTTTTTAAAAAAATCTAATACTGCAGTTCTGGTACTGTTAAGATAACAGTGGTGATAGTTGTTTATGTTATTATTTCCCAGGCTTTCAGATTTCTGCCTACTCTGGGTGACATAAAGATTTTGTGCAGCTGATATGTTTGATAACCTATATTACTTGCTGAAGTCAGCCTTGAAGGGATTTATTTTAAAGAAATACTGGTGTTCCTTTGGGAGAGAAGGTCTCTGACTCTGCATGTTGCTTAAACTGTAAAAAACAAATACAGTCTTTGATACCAGACATTGACAATTTTTTTAATAAAATGTAGGGCTATGAGACCTGGCTGCAAAAATTCAAATACCACAGAAAATTGTGATTCTTTGCTGCTATCTAGTGGACATCTGGGTTTTTGCAACTTCGATCTGGTAGCCTTAAAAAAAACTTCAAAATTGGAGCAAATAAGAAAGGATATCCAGGCTTCTCTTGAAGATAGAAATTTGCACTAAATTTAAGTTAACCTGATCCTATTTCTGAATATATAGTTAGTTTTTTTACTTTTTAAACATGCTAAAACATTTACATAGTTCTGAAAACTAAAGAAAAAGGGTGTCCCTCAGTTTGAGCTTGTCTGCTGATGTTCTACAGTCATATAAGTGCCCACAGTGACAAGTGACAAGGATTTGTTATGATGCAAAGTCTTCCTATGTGTCCAATATTGTAATACAAGTGCAAAAGGGCAGAATTTGCATTGTGGTATTATATGTTTCATCCTTGGTATTACATGTTTCATGTTTCATCATTTCTTATAGAGCCGAGGTGGCGCAGTGGTTAAAGTGCAGCACTGCAGCTCAGCAGTTCAGCTGTTCAAATCTCACCGGCTGAAGGTTGACTCAGCCTTCCATCCTTCTGAGGTCGGTAAAATGAGGACCCAGATTGTTGGGGGCAATATGCTGAACTCTGTAAACCGCTTAGAGAGGGCTGTAAAGCACTATGAAGCGGTATATAAGTCTAAGTGCTATTGCTATTGCTATTGCTATCCTCTTGATGTCATTGTGGGTATTTATTTACTTATTCAAATTTCTTATAGCTGCCTAACCCTAGTAGAGTTCTGGAGGTCCACAAAACCAAAACCATTTAAAAAACCACACACATAAAACTACCCAGACAGCCTAGTTGAAAACACATTTCTTTTTTAAAAGGATAGATGCTTATGGGTGAACATACATATATTCTCCTTAGCAAAAATATCAAAATGATTTGAAAATTGCCTTCTGATATTTTGGGGCAATGCAATTACTTCTCAGCCTGAAATGTCCTAATGATTCCCCCTTCCTATATTATCCACATTTAACCCCCTTTTGCTTTTTTCAACATTATCTCTTGGTGTATCTTGAACATCCAGGCATCCATTCTCCCTACAAGATTATCTTCATTCATATGCAAATTCTCATTCACTAATATTGGACCAAAGCTGGCATGAATTTTCTTTCACTCATTTTCATAAGACCTTTTGTAGGAGTGCCAATGTCTCCTGTATGAATTGACTGTTGTTATCAAATCATACAGGACACATTATAAAGAGTCACCACTTTATAAGAAGATGGGCAGCATAAAAATAAATAAATAAATATGCCTCATTTACAAAGACATGATAGAAGATTGAATGATACAATATAAACTATATACAGTATAGTCCTCTATTGCTCTTATTTGTGCATAACTCTGACAGAATTTAATTCTTCTGTGATATATTACCTCTTTTATTCATTAAACATGAAACTCAGTCAACTGAACATTTAAAAAAGTGTCACAAATACCACTGACTGGTGCTAATGTTTGATATGGGTTGCTGCCAGTGTCCTAGGTATCTTCTTAAAATATATGATGTTCCGAGTAGCGCAGTTTTTTGCAGTTCCACTGGTGTTATTGTAGGAAATTGCAATTTCTTGATGTATTTTGGGAAATTTTTGGACATGGTACCAAGTGCCGCAATGACAATGGGTATCACAGTTACATGTTTCATCCATAGCCGTGTAGTTTCAATGGCCAGGTCGCAATATTTCATAATTTTTTCCAGTTCTTTTTCTTCGACTCTGGCATCTCCTGGTACAGCGATATCAATAAACTGTACTCTTCAGCCCTCGACAACCGTGATATCTGGCGTGTTTTATTCCAACTGTCGACCTGTCTGAATTTGAAAGTCCCACAAGATCTTCACCATCTCATTTTCAGTAACTTTTCCACTTTGTGCTCCCGTGATTTTTCGGATACAGGTAGGTCATATTTTTATATAATGAGCAATGGACTAATTTAGCAACTCGATCATGTCTAGCTTTGTAATCAGTTTACACAATTTTGCTGCACTCACATATTAAGTGTGAAACAGTTTCAACTTTCTCGTTGCAAAGTCGGCAGTTTGGATTGTCAGTGGATTTTTGTATCTTCGCTTTCATGGCATTAGTTTGTAGCGCTTGTTCTTGAGCAGTGAGTATTAAACCTTTCGTTTCTTTCTTGATGGTTCCCATTTTAAGCCATGCCCATGTAAGGTTATCACTGTAATATATTGTTGTTGTTGTTGTTGTTGTTGTTATTTATTCATTAAACATGAAACTCAGTCATTCAAAAATGCATCACAAAAACCATTGACTGGTGCTAATGGTTGTTATGGGTTGCTGCCAGCTGCCAGTATCAACCAAGTACCTTCTTAAGATGTGTGATGTTCCGAGTAGTGCAGTTTTTTGCAGTTCCACTGGTGTTATTGCAGGAAGCTGCAATTTCTTGATGTATTTTATAAAATTCTTGAACATGGTACCAAGTGTCCCGATCACAATGGGTATCACTGTTACATGTTTCATCATCATCATCATCATCATCATCATCATCATCATCATCATCATCATTCATATACTTTAATATACTTTATTTTTATTGATTATTGCTTGAGTATATTCTAGATATGTTCACCTTGTATAATGGATATGTCAATTACATATCTAATGTCCCAGCTACATTAACCACCAGGAGGCACTGCATTACTTCTCTCTTTCTTGTGATTGGCATTTTGTAATTTTTAATGAATTTTTAAAAAATTACTAATGATTGTCTATATTTTTAAATGATTATTTTTATGATGATTTCTTTTTTATATTGTGGTTTTATTTGATTGTTGTATGTCTCTTAGAGTTATTTTTGGTGAGATGGGCAGCTATATAAATTTGATAAATATATTGCCAGTTTTGTCCTTTAACAGTACTTTCAGACATGAATAGTCAGATATAGTTCTATAGGATTCAAACACTCAACCAGGAAGTGAACTTAGAGATGTACATTCTTTAGTTAAGTATATAGTGCATTAGTTTAGGGAGTCACAAAAGTCCCTGTACTTAGCAGTCTCAAGAAAGGATATCTAGAAGCTCTCAGAATGGTGTATACAGCCCATCTTCCTTAAATTCTCAGCGCAGAGAAATACCAATATTGCATTATGTTATGTGTCTATGTACAGGAGCTTGCATGACTTCCACCCCTATAATTTTCAACTATAGGTCTTCAGTGTAGGACTGTGTTATAAATGCTGGTGATATTTGGCAATCTTAAGATTAAGTTTATGAAGGTTCAGAATTTAAGACATAAATGTATGTTGTTAAATCAAATCAAATATTTATTATGGTCAGTGTCCAGCATAACAAGATAGGGTATAGTAATTTTAAAAAGCATAAAAATCAAGAGTGAAAATGAAAATCTAAAGTTTTATAAAACTTTATAAAAGTTATCACCTAACTGATTTTGAATGCTGCTAGAACCTAGCAACATTACATATCATAACAGGATTGATATCTGAAATCAACAGTGTTGTGTAAAATTGTCTTTTGAGCCTTGGGCTCAAAAGCATCATGTAGTAATGCTAAGATGAGATAAGTCTGAATGTGTCTATAGTACAGGCCCTGAAGAAACACATGTACATGTGGTTTTTGTGTTTCCAGTCATGGGGGCATTATTTCTTAAAGTAAGGTATCTACGTATTTTAGCCTCCACTTTCATAAAGTTGCAGGATGCCATTAAAAATACAATTATAGACTTGAAGGGATATGCTTAACAATTTGGATTATATAAATTGTGGTGCAAATTGTCAGCTGGCGGGCCCGCGGGGGAGAGCCTTCTCTGTGGGAGCCCCATATCTCTGGAACCAACTCCCACCAGAGATCCGGACTATTTATTTATTTATTTATTATGGTGTTCTTATATGCCACCCAACTCCCAAAGGACTCACTATCCCCACCCTACTGGCCTTCCGCAAAACCGTGAAGACATGGCTCTTCCGGCAGGCGGGGTGAAGAAGTAGAAGATTGGATTCCCCCTGAATGAATGTTGTTGTGTTTTATATTGTCATGTCTTTTTTACTATATTGTTCTTATTCCCATTGTACGCCACCCTGAGTCCTACAGGATTGGGCGGCCTATAAGAACTTTTAATAAATAAATAAATAAATAAATAAATAAATAAATAAATAAATTGGAGAAGGGGCCCAATTTGTGTTAATGACTTGGCTTTAGAGCATTTCAGAGCTGCAGGTATGTGGTTGACACCTCTTGCCTAAGGTATTTCATAGGATAATAGATAAACTCCTTTGTGGATTTTCATCAACATAGTCCCATAGCCTTTCCTAGTCCAGCAGAATGAAGGACTATTCCCAGGTATTTGGAACAGAAGACCAAATAAATTTTGTGGCCATCTCTGCTCCAAGAATGACCCTTGGACCTTTTGGAAATGCCATGACTTTATTTTCCTGATATTTGAGTTCTACCTCACCTTCCTCCCAGTGCTATGCTAATGGTGTCAGAGTTCTTTTAAGGCCAACTGTTGGCATTCTTGAAAGTATTGCTGCATCATCTGCATAGAGTAGAAATGCATTCCAGCAAGTTTTGGAGTGTGAAAGTCCAGGGTCCTTCCAGCCCTGCGATTCTATTATTAAGTGTGGAAATTGTATATTGACATTTACACATGGTTGTTAGCCTTTATAGCCTGCAACTTTTAGATAGCTATCAAAGCTGACTTTAAGAAAAATTAGTACCACAGACTTGCCGGTTCTACCTACTGCCAGTTTCCCCCCCAACCCCCAAGCCCTTTCCATGTATACATTTACAATGTTTGAAGAATCTGAATGTTGCCTTTTTGCACCTGTTTTGACCATTAGAGCAAATGGCAAAAACTATTCATATTTTATTTATTAAATTTATATGCCACCTCTATCACCAATATGCTGTTCCTGTGTCTGTTTCTCACTGTCCTGTTATTAGTTACCTGAGTTTTCTATGTTTGACAAACAAAAAGGAACTTC
Source organism: Diadophis punctatus similis (assembly GCA_023053685.1). NCBI lineage: Eukaryota > Metazoa > Chordata > Lepidosauria > Squamata > Dipsadidae > Diadophis > Diadophis punctatus. The sequence continues at coordinate 41,556,862 of JALIGW010000004.1, read as the reverse complement.
TACGTCCCTCCCTTTCTTGTTTCTCTCTCCTTCAGAAACAGTTTTGGTAAAAGTGAGGTTTTTCTGTCTTTAATATTTTTCAACATATCTTTTTTTTTCTTCAGATAAAATGAATGTCTCTTAACATTCATTGACAGCTGGGTTGGTTAATATTCTACAGCCAAGATAACTATATTATGAGGCTTTTACTTTTAAATGAGATATTATGCCACTGTATTACTTAATATTCTTTCAGCACTTGGTTTATGTTTATGCTTATTTTTAGAGCACGTCCTCTAACATTAGCTCCTGCTGAATTCAAATCACATTTGCTGAATAAACGTATAGCGCTAGGTTCATTTCTTTGATATGGCAACTTTCCTGAGCACAAACAAGGTTGGCTGACTCTGAAAACATCTATCTTTCTCCCTAAGAAGTCAATGCTTAGTGATGACTTTTTTTACTCATACAAAGTCTCACAACAGAAAGCTATCATCCAAATGGCATGCTTAAAAAAAATTATGCTGCTGGAATTGCAATTTCTTTTTGCCAGTTCACTTCTTTCATTAGCCATTAATGATTATTCTCAATGATCATAATAAAACAGTTACAGCATTATAAAACTGGCAATAGTATACTGGATTATAAAATTCAGTGACTGCGGTTAGAAAAATAAGCAGCGGATATATTCATATAACATGTAACTAGGTCATTTATCTAAAATATCAGTATGCATTCTTAGAGTCCAGTAAGTACTGGAATATGAGAAGTCACTTTTAGTCCCAAAACGTACCAGAGCAATTTTGAATCTAAGTAACCTCATGTTGTGAGCATTCAAAAACCCAGTCCTCTGATAAAATCAGGCAGAAGTGTAGAGAAGCTGAAAACATAAGACACACACTGCTTGTATTCTTCAAAATGATAGTTCTTGACCGGGTTAATAAGATTGTGTGCTAACAGAATTACCACTGGATTAGTAGCCAACTAGGTTAGCATATAATAAGAACTTAAGCAGCGTATATTAAAGCAGTGAATGTCATTTGGCTTATTGTTAAGGACAGAATAGTTACTATTTTGAAATGCTTGTACCAGTTATTTTTAAGTTCAGATATGAAAAGTAGATCATTTCTTTTTTAAATGAGTCACTTTGGATAAGAAAAAATAACATAAATATAATATCAGATTTGATATATTTTCTTTTTCTCTCTTTTGAGACTCAGTAGCTTTAGGTTTTGATATTGTATTAACTCCACAGACTTTTATACAATGTGGATATATTATATTTTATTCCCAAATATAAAAATGTAATTGAAGGCTTGGAATAAAGGGCAAGCAAATACATGCATACCCATGCACACAGATTCAAAATATGACATTTTCTAAGCTGTTCAGAATCTTTTTGGAATTGGGAGACCTTAACAAATAAAATAAATAAATAAATAAAATAAGTAAGTTTGGAAAAGGTGATCTTTGCAAATGCATTTATTCATCAGAAATGACCAATTCATGCTGAGATCTTAAAGCTTGGGAGTCAGAAACAACTTGTTTCCAGGTTTGTTTTTAACGTAATCTTAACTGTGAGATTTTTTTTATTTTCAAATAATTTACCATATAATTTTAGCTGCTTACAAATACATGACATACATGATACATGACAACTGAATTGATCCATGTTATATTCCCATACATGCAAGGCATACAGATCTTCCTGGTAGAAAATATAGATAAGAGATAGCAGTTCTCTTCTAGACTATTACTCATACTATAGTCCCACTGAAATAGATTATTATTTATTTAGTGTATGGCATACAATGTCAGGGAAATCTACAAATGCTAGGCACAATGCAGTCCTGACAGCCTAAATTGCTAGTTCATTCTGTTCAACACTTGCATGCCTTGGTGCACTGCAGGGGGCAGATTAGCTTTACATCAGCTAACTAGCAGCACTCTGGTTGCTGGCTCTTCCAGCTGCTCCGTCAGTCTCACCTTGCCTCATCCCGTGTCATGTTGCCTTGCATCTGGCCAGGTCCAGTGCCAGCTTCTGCTCTCTTGCACACATAAACACAGCTAGGTTTTTCCCACTGAAGTGGTACCCATTTATCTATTCGCAATATGGTTTTGAACTATTGGGTGGGCAGCAGCCAGGGAACGAGCGACGGGAGCTCAATCCATCTTGGGGAGCCAGGCTTGAACCGACAGAGTGCAGACCATTTCTCATGAATGAAGGCGAATATATGTGTCCCAGGCTAAAGTTGCAGGATCCAATCTGGGTTGGTTACCAGGACCAAAAGTTTTGTCTTCCAAGCTTTTGGACTCATGCTGGAGCCCATACTCAAGAGAACTTCTCTGTGTGCTCTGGGCTGTTATATGGTGGCTGTTGTGTGTAGCTTTTTAGATGTAGACTGGGGTGTTAATGGCTGGCTATTAAGTCATATATTACAGTATTATCATATAGGAGACTCAATCCGGTGTAGCTGTTAAAGGCACATGTCTAAACAGTAGGAGACGGTAAGTTCTGATGCTGTCTTAGATACATAGCCAGCTGGGTGATTATGGGTCAGTCATCTTCTCTCAAGACAAGGAAGGAGACAATGATAAATCACTTGCAAAACTTTTGCCACAAAAATTGAAAAAAATTGTGCAGTCAAGCTGACTTGAAAATACTACCACCAAGAAAGTCATACCAATGCTAAATGTGAATAGATGAATGTAAATAATACAGACATTAATGTAAATTATGTAGGGAGCAGCAATATGCATAGAGTTTCTCTATGTATGTATAGAAAATAACAAAAGCAATAAAAGGGCTAGCTGGTGTGTGCTCTCCATTTTTCCTCTAAAATGTATTGTTTGTGTCCTTTGGAAATATTTGAAGCATGTTCATTATTTGGAATTATCTTTGCCCTGCATTTTGGTAGCCTGTGGTATGCTGTCTTCACAATGTTTTCAGCACACATTTAAAAATCCAGTAATATTACATCTTAGTGTTTAAATTTTGCAAATATATGCTTTATATTTTAATTATTTAATTCTTTTAAAAGAATATGTACACTGCTTTGAGAGGTTTTGGATATATTAAATGAAAATCACACTTAACAGCGTGAGTATTATTTATTTGTATGCTCCCAAGAAATGCTGTATCTTACGGGCTCTCTTTTAAATGTAAAGCATATCTTTTCCAAATGGTTCATTCTGGAATACCGTATTGTCTAGAAAGGTTTTTGCAAAGAGAAGATTTACTTCAAGAAGAGAAATTATTCCAAAATAGTTTTAAGTCTGAGACAAATAAGAGACATGAAAGCAAGTTTAAATTGCATCAGAAAATAAAAATGTAAATGCCTCTTATTTGATAGCACTTAGCAATAGCAATTGCACTTAGACTTATATAATGCTTTAGAGTGCTTTACAGCCCTCTCTAAGTGGTTTAAAGAGTCAGCATATTGCCCCCAACAATATGCAATTTTACCAACCTCGGAAGGATGGAAGGCCCAGTCAACCTTGAGCCATAATAGTTCTGAAAAGTTGTTGTTTCTCAAGTTCATTTGAAATGTATTTACACATAGTCCTACTGTGCAGATTTTTAAGATTTGATGAACAAACTAATATCAGTCCTGTTGTAAAGTTTCTCCTTTTTTTCTGCTAGTATTCTAATGGTGTCCAATGTGCTAGCAATAATAGACTGGTGTGTAGTAGTAGTAACCATGTACTGTATAGTTTAGGGTTGGCATGTTGCATGATTACAGTTATTCTAATTTGATTTTGGCACATTAAATAAATAGTTTGCCAATAACTTGATCAATAATTTGCAAAATTATATCTTAACCACAGGACCACCCCAAGCAAGCACATGCAAAGTAAGCAAGAAATAAGTATATATAATCCTGCCAATCAATCAACCTTATTTCTCCAAAACTCCTTTATTGATGATGTTACCTAGTAATGATATATCTGCAATCTAAAAACAGCTATCTCAGACCAACAAAGACAGTTTTGTCCATGTGATTGATGCTTGTGAGGAAAACTATGGGCTTTTCATTTGTTGTGGGATTGGTGGTGGGTGAGAGCTAGCATGGTACAGTGATTAAGGTATAAGGCTAGAAACTGGGAGGCCATGAGTTCTAGTCTCATGTTATGCACAAAACTAGTTGAGTGACTTTAGGCAACTCAGTTCCTCTCAGCCCTAGGAAGGAAACAGTGGCAAACCAGTTCTGGAAAACTTTGCCAAGAAAACTGCAGGGACTTAAACAGGTTTAATCCTAGAATCAGACATAAGTGAATGGAAGAAAAAAAGTGGGAGGGAGTTTTTCTGGATTATTTTTAAAAAAGATATTGTATGTTTTGTTCACTGACTTCCTTTTCAATGAGCCTACATTTCATGGTAATTTTTTTAAAAGAAATCTGTGTAATATTTTGGTGAGTTGTACATTTTTTTCTTTGCATTTGTGATTATAGTTGGTTTCTTATGTCTATTTGTATTGGGATTATATTTTGTGTGGTGTGTGTATCATTTGTTTTTTATGGATAAGTTTGGTGTTTGAAGATCAAATTCTCATTTCTGCCTCTGTGCAGAGGGGGGAAAACCATAGCCAAGAAAAACAAGGAGAGATTAAGAGGCTGGAGGTAAAAGCAAGAGAATTTAACACATGAACATGAACATTTTCCTTTTATAGCATCTTCCTTTTATAATTTGCTTTACTTCCTCTGACTGATGAAAGACTTGAATGAAACACAAAAATAAATTAGTTATCAACCTGAATTCCAGGTTCAAATAAAGATGATATGGCTACAGTGTTTAAAAGTCAATATATTTAAATCAACTTTATGCTGTGGCTTCTAACTGGGATTCACCACAAAATAGAAATCAAGGTTCATTGCCTGGTGTTGGTTCCAGAGGTCCAACAAAACACAATTAGAATAAATAAATTCATGTTATGCATGAATCAGATCACAGCATGATTCCCTACAGTTCAAAGATATACTGTGAAAATGACCAAATGTAAAATGTTCCCAGATTTTTTGAAGTGGCAGAAGCTAAATTAATGAGTGCTAGAATGCCATTCCTTAAAAAACCTGCTTTGCTGTCAAAGAAATGGATATGTCACCTACATAGCACAACTTTTAAATGATACCTTGAACTGTGACCAATATTTTTATGATATGGGGAACTCTCAAGGTTATAAAGGATCGCACAGTTATATTTGTTTCTGCTAAGGAGCTTTTACTATCAATTTCACTCATATGTATTAGCAAAGATTGATTCCTGGGTAAGGGTTAAAGTGGAATGCCACATGAATTTATTTTTATTTATTTATTTGTAAAATTTATTAGCCACCCATGTAATCACATGGTAACTCTGGGCAGCTTACAATGTTAAAAAAATAAAACTGCATAAAACCTAATGATATAAATATAATACAATAGTATTTAAAAAAATCAGCCTAGCTAAAAAGATGGGAAAGGAGTATGATGAGAAGGGGAAGGGGTGGGATCTGTTGTTAATCTATCAACCATCCCCAATGTGAAACCCCTCCTTCCTTTGGAGTCCCAGGCCAACTGGCAGAGCCTGGTCTTTAAGCCAACTCAATAATTCGAGGTAAGCAAAGCATTAAAAAAACATAAATATATCATTATCTATTACTTTATTAATTCAAACCTTGAATAAAACTCATATATTTCATATCCTGTCTTTTTACTTCTAAAGGGTAGTTACACACCTATGAATGCACTTTTATAGCCAGCAGATTTTAAAGATTAAAAATAACTGAATATTCCAGGCTTTTATTCTCTACTGTCACATTCGTCCCATTTTATCTTCAGACCAAATCAAATCAAGCTATCTAAACGGTGAATACAACAATGAAAGTAAATTTTGGAGGGAGCATGCTCAGATTAATTCCAGCCAACAGAGTAATGCTTATCGCTTTAAAAATGTGGTGGGGCCTTTTTGCTTCTTTTCCTGCAGTTTTATTGTATGAACATTTGGCAAAAGATTTCTTTGGAGATAGTCTTAAAGAAAACAAAATGGCTTTACACTTTCATTAATGGAATGGGAAGCGGGGGGGGGGGAGTTGTGGGAAGCGATGCTGCATTTTAATTCTATGAGTAAATATCAATTTGTTTAAACTCCAGAAAGAAAAGAGCACTATCTCTACTGCAATTTTTCTTCTTCAGATGAAAGCTAATCACACTGCTGTTATGTGATAAGTAAGCATCTCAGCTTTCAGGCACCCAAGCTGTGAAATAAAACTAAATATAAGTATCAGAAGGCCTAAGAATGTGTAGAAAACAAAGCATTAGAATTTGTTCACCTTGAGGCAAGCAACAGCTTTGGAGTAGAATCAGATCATTTTTCCTAAAATGGCCACATCAAGAAAAAGAAGTATATATTTCCCCTCACAAATATTCCAAGCCTATTTAATCTTACCCCCAACAATCATAGATAGTTACTTCAGGCAAATAAGTAGATACTGTATGTACATGTGTGGGGAAATGTTTTTTTCTTTTCTTTTCTTTGGATAATTTATTTCTCTGAGTTGCTCTGAGAATCTGTATTTAGATTGAAAACTGGGATACAAAATATTCAATTCAATTAAAAAGCCTAATTTTCAGAGGTATGCTCCCAGTCAGTAGTGGGTTTCACTTACCTTTGCTACCAGTTCGGGAACGGGAATGTGCGCGCACGCTTTGCACGCACGCAGCGCTTCTGCGTATGCGCAGAGCATTTTTTATGACATCCGGGCGGGTGGGCGGAGCCTCCCCCACCGCCACTAGCGGTTCTCCCAAACCAGTGTGAACTGGTAGCAACCCACCACTGCTCCCAGTGTATCTTAAGAAATGCCTTGAAGACTGCCCCTGCAACTAATATATTTCAATCCCAATCTATCCAGTGTCAGGTTCCGATGCAATAAAGGATGCAAACACAGATGAAGGCTAGAATCTTGTTTATTTCACATCAGTACAAACTGACATCCAAACGTATTGTAAAGAGAATAAATTGTTGTAGCTATTGCTCTGTGCTCCCCACCACCTGATAAAGCCCTCAACCCTATCAATATTGCAGCCCCACCCTGTTTTTAGCTAATCCCGCACGCCCTCATATGCCTGACTAAGGAGCCTCCCACTTGCTGAGCTCATAGCTATTGTGGCCCATCCGCAGTGTGTGCAGCGTGGGCCTTTGGAACCTTCAGTGCCTCTTGGCAATGCTGAGAAAGAAGGGGCTACTACTCCTTTCCTGAATGCAAGAGCATGCAGGGCTGCCAAGAGGCAGAAAGGTCTACTCGAGAGGAGGTCTACTCAAGAGTAAGACTTGGGGCTAATTGGCCACTCCCCTAGTCTATTTAAGAAGAGTCGATGCAGCTGGGAAGCTGCAGAGAACAACTTGGGAAAAATCCATCTGAATCATAGTTTGTTTTCGTGGTGCCTGTTTTGTGTTTCTCTGTCGGTGTCTTGTTATCAGAGACTAGACTCAAGGAACTTTGCCAACACTAAGAAGCTCTGTAAGCTAACTGGACTTAATTGGCTTGTCATTGTTTGAGAACTCTTTGAACTAATCCCGGCTACTAATGAAATAATTAGTAGCTGGTTGTTTGCCAAAGACTGTAATTTGGTGTGTGCATTCTTTACTGATAACAGTTTTATTAGTAAAAGTATTGCTTTAAACCTGTTCATGTGGCTGTGTGCTTCATGGGGACAGAACAATAGCATAGCCTGCAGTCTGTTCAAGGAAGTCTCCCAGAGCTTACAGCTGAGCAGGGGGAAAGCCGGCATGCTGCCCAAGGCATTCTGGAACTGCCCACATCAACCAGGAGCCGTATCGTCTTACAGCTTCTCTGGGGAAAGCAGGGCATGCTGCTCATGTCATTCAGAAGTGTCCGGAGCCACACAAGTGGCCATTTTGGGTTTTTAAAAACCGTGCATCTTACCAACTGACAGTTCTGGTAGCTCCAGATGAAATGGGATATAGAGGATTACGTCCACAGTTGTGTGGTATGTGTGACTATGAAATCCCGATCTGGGAACCCACCACTACTGTTGCAAAAAGTGACAACTCCATCACATCCACGGGAACAGATTGTGATGGACTTTATAGTAGATCTACCAGAGATCCGGGGCAATACTGTCATCTGGACAGTAATATATTTGTTTTCAAAGCAGGTCCATTTTATAGCCTGCCCAAGAATCCCCTCAGCTAGGAAATTGGCTAACTTGTTCCTCGTCCACATATATCACCTTCATGGCATCCCACAAAGAGTGATATCAGATAGAGGGGTTCAATTTACAGCAAAATTTTGGAGGAACTTCTTGATTAGAGTTGGATCATCACAAGGCCTAAGCTCAGCATATCACCCGCCACCAATGGAGCAGTTGAAAGCGCTAACGCCATGGTGGAGAGGTACTTAAGATGCTATGTACAACATCAGCAAATGGACTGAGCCAGGGGTCAGCAACCTGCGGCTCTGGAGCCACATGTGGCTCTTTCATCCCTCTGCTGTGGCTTCTTGTAACCGGTCAGCACCACAATTTTGAGAGGAGATTCCGGTTTGGGGGGGAAGCAGGGTGTGCCAGGGGGAGACAAGGGGCGGGTTTTCTGGTCAGCTCCACAATTGATAGGGCTTTCAGTTAGGACTGGTAGAGGAAAAAGGACACCGCGCTAGGAGGAGACTGTATGGTGGGGGAACCGGACTTCCAGTCGGCTCCAAAATTGAACAGGGGGCTTCCAGTTAGGACCTTTATGGCTCTTTGAGTGTTTAAAGTTGCCGACCCCTGGACTGGGCTGACTTATTACCATTCACGTATAATAATGCGGTACATAGTAGTATGGGGTTCACCCCCTTCCAAGTAGCCACGGGTAGAAATTCGTGCCAATACCTGAATGTCCCAGCGTAGCTCCAACAAACTGTCAGGTTCCGATGCAATGAAGGATGCAAACACAGATGAAGGCTTGAACCTTTTTTACTTCACACTGGCACAAACTGACATCCAAACATATTGTAAAGAGAATAAATTGTTGGAGCTATTGCTCCATGCTCCCCACCACCTGATAAAGCCCTCAACCCTATCATTATTGCAGCCCCACCCTGTTGTTAGCTAATCCCGCACACCCGCATATACCTGACTAAGGAGCCTCCCACTTGCTGAGCTCATAGCATAGCCTGCAGTCTGTTTGAGGAAGTCTCCCAGAGCTTACAGCTGAGCAGGGGGAAAGCCGGCATGCCACCCATGGCATTCTGGAACCGCCCACATCAACCAGGAGCCATATCATCTTAGGGCTGCTGTGGGGAAAGCCCGGTACGATGCCCACGTCATTCAGAAGTGTCCGGAGCCCCCACGAGCGGCGTCTCCACTGGAAGCCTCTTCATGCTGCCGAAGGCTCCTTGCACTGCACAGCTGATGGGAGGGCAACCACTCCCTTCTGTCACCCCCCCCTTCTGTCCTCTCGATGTGGCAGCCCGAGCGCTGGATGCGCTGGGCTGACATACAGAACTTTAAAGATTAAAATAACCATTCAAAATTGAGCCTGAAAACAAGCTAACATTGCAGTTCTTTAAATACAGACAATATATGATTCTTATTGCTTAAACTAATTACTAAACTACACTTATAACCATTTGTTTAGTGACTGTTCAAAGTTGTAATGGCACTGAAAACAGTGACTTATGATCGTTTGTCACATTTACAATTGTTGCAGTACCCCCGTGGTCATGTGATCAACATTCAGACACTTGACAACTAGTATGTATTTATGACAGTTGCAGTGTCCTGGATCATGTGATCACCTTTTGTAATTTTCTGACAAGCAAAGTCAATGGGGAAGTTAGATTCACTTAACAACCATATTTAACAACTGCTGTGATTCACTTAGCAACTGGGGCAAGAAAGGTCATAAAGTGGGGCAAAACTCACTTAACAGCTGTCTTGCTTAGTAATGGAAATTTCAGGCTCAATTGTCATTAAGTCGAGCATTACCTGTAAAGCTATATTTTGCACCAGCTGTTATTTCTGCATAATCTTCAAAGGTAGCCCTGCATAGAGCATTCTGTAGTAATCATGTCATGGCCACATTTTTCGGCATTAAAAAATTGGTGTAAAGCAATAAACAAATTAACATTCTGCTTGTTTATCTGCAGGCAGATTAAAAGAAAAGTTAGGATTCAAGAATTCCAAATGCTTGGAATATTAACCCTAAAACTGAACAATCTCTGAGAATTTGAGCTCAGGCACTTTAGACCATTGTGATTTTTATGGTTAAATCTCAGGGCTGATTCACAGAATCCGTCTGCTGCCATGCAAATATGGACCATTAACTGGTTCTCAAGGGGAGCAATCACCCTGTATTCATTTCAAGCTCATGAGGAAGACAACCTTTGCCTACCTTTACCTGCTATGCTTCATAGGTTGTTTTTATGACTGCTGCTGCCTCAGTCAGTGCAATACACTTTCTTCTTCATTTTCATTCCACTTCCTTTACCCCTTCAATTTGCCTTTTTGCACAGTAATGGGAATAGCTGTTGTGGCCTAGAGGTGGAGCTCTTGCTTCACAATCAGGAGGTTGTGAGTTCGATCCTAGGTAGAGGCAGATACAGGCCTGCTTGGGCAGGGGGTTGGACTAGATGACCTGCAAAGTCCCTTCCAACTCTGTTAATCTGATCTGTTAATCTGTTATCCCCAGGCTGCTGAACCAATAATATCCTGGAATATTCACTATGGGATTGCTGAAAAATTAGACATTAAAAAAACAACATGAAGTCACTTATAGAACCAAAAGGATGGGCATTTTTTTTCTTTTAACAGTAAAAATGACTAGAGATCCTTCAGTTTCCCATTATAGCCCAAAGGATGGTAAAAGTACATGCCTCCCTCCCTCCTTCTGTTTCTTCCTTCTACAAGTTCATTAGTAGACATGAAAGTTATGCACTTTTCTCTGATTAGGTGAAATTCTAGCAGATAACAATTCTGCCAGCTTCTCCAAGTTTAGAAGACAACAATAGTGTAAAATACTGTGTTTTTCTTTTCCTTTTTTTAAGGATCTGTTGGTCTAAGATATTAGGTATGAAAGGAAATCAACAGAGAGGCTTATATAAAGTATATCAGTGGAAACCACATATCCTGAGAGATCAATGAAAAATAAAGCAATTTAGTGGTAGGTTTCCCAGTATCACATCTCTGCTGTGTATTGTTATAGGCCTGTCCATTCTGCTTGAAAGGAACTCTGGTTTCCTATAATTCAAAAAAGAATTATAATTATAATTCAAAAAAGAAAAAGGTAAAAAAAGAAGTAGGCAAATCCTTCAAACCATTGTCATGGGCAAAGCAGAGGAAGGAGTTGAAATTTGGCACACACACAAAAAAGATTGTTTAGGTCTGCTTCATTTCTAGAAGATTTAGAGATCAGAATCAAGCAACTTAAAGTGGCCATGCAGAAAAATCTACAAACTGAGGGCTTGAGCCAGTGCCATCAATCTGTCTAATTACCCCTTCATTCTCTCTCTTTATTAGAAATTGTTACTTTATCTTGCAATGAGAAAAAGATCAATGATTAAATAAATCACTTAAAAGAAAACAGTGCTATGTTGCATAATTTACCATACCAGAAAGATATATTCACCTATTGAGGAAAATATCTGTTTGTCATGGACTCTCTGCATTTTCATGTATCTATGCACAGGGGAAATGAGTTTACTATAAGTAAACTTAGATTTTAGCTGTCAACGACACTAGTGAGATATTTTACATATCCTTTTATCCTTACCAGTCTGGACAGGAAATGTATTGCCCAATAAATGAAGATAGACAACAGAATTCATAGGCTGAATATTACATAGAGGTAAGCTTTCTGCTTTGGACTTTGGGGAAATTGTCAGTTTGCAAAAAAAGGCAAAGCCTATGCCCTAGAAAGGCATGTTGTTGTTGGTACCTTCTTTCAGTCCTAACACAACACTGTTTATTGTTTCGGGCCTATCCATTCTGCTTCAAAGGAGCTCTGTTTCCCTCAATTCAGGAGGTAAAGAGGGTTAGAAGCCCAAAACAGTGCTTCTGTATTGCTTTTGACAGCTTTCCGGAATTTGTTCCCCTCCAAGATGTGGCCAATCTTGACTTCAGTCACCTTTCAAACAACAGTGAAAACACAGCTTTTCCCCACAAGCTTTCAGAGACTAACATCTATGCAGTGAGAGACTGTGGGAGGCTGGGAAAGGAATAGGGGGCTGGGAAACAGAGAGTAGATATAAACAATCAAGTCAGTGGATGAGTCAGTTCACAGCTTATTTATAAACAGAAACTTAACCCAGTAGAGAGAAAAAAAACATTGGAAGAAGCATTTCAAATCACCCAAATTATCCATCTTAATTAACTCATTACATGAAAATGAGACACTCCTCTTACAGTTTCCAAAATTTTGTATTTACCCTGGACTAGTTTTCTTGATCTTCCCTAGGACATGAGATATGTTTTACTTCCTAACCAATAGTCAGAGGGCTATTGATTTTTTTCAGAACTGTTAGTATGTTTATGGTTGCTATCCCATTTATAATTTGATTTATAAACTAAATAGAAATGTATAATTATGGAATATAGACATACCCGTACTGAAATAAAAAATAAACATTTTTATCTGAAGAGAAGGCAAGTTTTGGATGTCTGTGGCTCTCAAATGTTCCATTACATCATACTGCAATGTTTATTCATGTATGATTACATATACATATAAATACATATGTAAGTATTTTTGTAGAATTGTGTACTCATAGCGGAATCAATCTAGCAGCACTTCAAACCTTTCTGATCATCAAAGTATATTCATTATAGGTTCATCTTGAATGTTTTTTTCTAAGAAATTATACTAATCTAGTCTCCACTTTTAAAACTAGGTTGAAATATTGAATACCTGAAACATCCACCCCCTGATTTTGACATGTGTGAAGTAAACACTTCTGAAAACTAGGGCATAGGGCTGGTTTTCTCTGTGGCACAGCAGAGATTCTATATTTATAATGCTTGTTAGGAAGCACAGCAAGACGTTTATATGTCATAATACTACTACTGCTATCAAACAGGATACAAATACATTAGAAAGCATCATTAGGTTAACAAACACTACATTTTTGTTTATATCTACTATTCACTATAATTGCATACATTTATAATTAATTTATTGTGTTATATCTTAGTGATATTGGATCCTTTATTCTGTGGTTTGCCACTCAGCACTGCAGTTCCAATAAAAAATTATCAATACATGATGAAAAAAGTGACTGCAATGTTTCCCATTAAGAAATTAGAACATATAGTAACATAGTGACTTCATTTTGCATACATCATTTTGCAGTGGTTTTGCCTTACTTTCACTGGAAATACCTTGCAAATGTTTAAATGTAGTCATTAAGTTACAGTATATACAAGAAGATATGAAACCGTTTGGTATATGTGTCCAATTCCCTGAATTAACAATTAACATGACTCCCCCCCTTTCATTCAATCATTTCTGATTCTTGGAGATTGTTCAGACATGTCTCTTCAGTTTTCTTGGAAACATTTTTCAGAAGTGGTTTGCCTCTTTCCTAGGGCAGAGAAAAAATGACTGGCTCAAGGTTACCCAGATGGCTTTGTGTCTAAGGCGGGACTACTGTAGAACTCACTGTTTCCAGAATTGGACAACCTTCCCAATGTGATGTCATCTAGCTGTTTGTGTTCTCCTGTAGCAGTAATGGGTTTCACTTACCTTTGCTACTGGTTTGGAGATATGCGTGTGCGCCGCTTCTGCGCAGGCGCAGATCGTCCGTGATGATATCCGGGTGGGTGGGTGGCGCCTCCTGCCACCGCTGCTACCGGTTTGCCCAAACCGGGGCGAACCGGTAGCAACCCACCACTGTCCTGTAGCAATGTTAACTGGCACTTTTTGGAACTGAAGATATAACAACTGGAGCAGGTAAATATATATATATATATATATATATATATATATATATATATATATATATATATATATATATATATATATATATATATATATATATATATATATATGCATATATATATATATATATATGCAAGGCAATCCCAGAAAACAATGTGCAAATTGGTTCATACCTTTGCTTATTTTCTTCCACTATTTTTATAAAGCAGGGATTTGTATATCTTGATTGATGGGATGTAAATCATATTCACAAATCACCTTTTTACATATTATGTTCAAGGGTTAATTCATGCACTTTTTATCTAGGTAAAGTTACCTACAAAACATTCAAATTTCCAGTATCACAGATGGAGTCTTTCTTATTATGCTTTATTCATCATTATTTATCATCATTTTCCTAAAGGGGCCAACTATCTGATCTAGTCAAATAGGATCAATTCCTCCAAGGTCTCTATGCAAGAAATCATTTCAGGACCTCAGAAATTGACATTTTCAATATCTATTCCCATATTTTCGAATGTTCTCCCTACAGAGATTCAATACACTTCTTCCCTTCTGGATTTCAGGAGAACAGTTAAAACCTGGTTGTTCCATCAAACACAGGAAGAGGGCATGCTGTGACTGAAGGCTTGAATCTGGTGAATATATATAGTTTTGTGTATTTTCTTTTTTTTACATAGGATTGATATTAAATTTGATGATAATGATAGGCTTTTCTTATGTTATTGAAGGATCTCCTTCTCCTTCCTGTTAGCCACTCATAGTTTTTATGAATAGCTACATATAAAGTGAATAAATACATAAATATGGGATGTGTTATTGTAATTGTGCAAGAACAGCACAAATCTACCTTCATGCAATGTAATAATGTATGGGTTGCATATAACTTATATAGCAACATACAGAACATGGGTGATATTGATGTCAAATTTGTTTTAGTTATTCATCTAAAACAGAATGTATAGGAACATACAGAACATGACATCCTATTGAGTTTGGGTGATATTGATGTCAAATTTGTTTTAGTTATTCTGCTAATGCCAGATATTTATGTATGGGATGAAAAGCTATTTGAAAACTTTATCTATATGGAAGCAAGCTGTGACCACAAACATATGACCTTCCATTATGTACAAACAGATCATTTTGGACAAAACTAGTAGAGAAAATAGATCCAATTTTGTTCCAATCTTATATTGACAATTTTAAATTGATTATGTTCAGTGATCGTATTTAAACCCAATTTTATGAGAAATAGCTCAATAAAAAGATGCTTAAAGATTTACAAGCAGATTTCATAGAGTGGAAAAAGAGTTAAAAGACTGTAAGAATGAAAATAAAATTTTGCAGAAGATCTGAGATACTTAAAAGATAAGATTGTTTAAACGCTAAACTTACAAAATTATTTAACCATTTAAATAAATACTGAAATATTAAAACACTAATCTAACAACTGATATAGTGTTAAAACAGTTGAATACTGGCTATATGATAAAAAATAAGTTTATACATAAAAGTGGTTAAGATTCTGACATACAATGTCAAGTAAGGGAGCTATACTAAACAGTGATTATACAATCCTTTGAATTAACTGCAACAGCAAATTGCACATTTTGTGATGCTTCTAGACTTGATCATTAACTTGTCAGTTAAAGAAGAGAGAGGGTTACTTTGAGGATTGCTCCTTCCATACCATCTTCTCTGTTGGTCTTTTAATTAAAATCAAAGTGTATTTTTATCAATGTTAATATCAGTATTGGATGATGCAACTGAAATGGATATACGGTATATATCTTCTTATGGACTGTGGCATTCTTTAAAAAAATGTGCTACCTAATGATTTCATCAGATAAATATTTCTTCTTGCAAAAACTTCAATTTCTGGAAATTAGACGTCAAAGTATTCTATACTCAGCCTTTAAAAGGTATTTTGTATTCCTTCTTTAGATGCTTCTGAATGATGCAATTCAACTACTACACAATGTAGCAAGGAATTCCATAGCCCCAAATCTCAAGATTTTTGTTTTTGTTTTAAAGGAATCATAAATGGATTAGTCATATAGTTTCACCAGAAAGATTGGAACTAAGAATGGTTATATTAAAAGAAATAGCATTGCTTTTAAGATTTAAGCTCAGTATTTGCAGCAACCCTAAGAAAAATATCCACCAGAAGTCTATAGAGGATCACAGATTACAGATTTGGCTGCATGGTCAATTACTATTAGCGTTAGGACAGCATCTTATCCATTTTTATGGGGGCGGGGGAAGGTTTGTAGAATAGTTATCAGATAGACATGATGCCAAGTGTATCAGAGAAGTGCTGTGCCTAAACTGAACAGTATACATACTATTCTAATGGGCTGTGAGATATATTTTTGATTGTGAAATTCATCATTTGATTAATTGTCAGTTTTAGAAACAGAACATTGATTGTTCTTTATTTTTAATAAGTTCTGTGATGGAACATACAAAAACCGTCATCCCTGAGGTTGACAGATAAGAGTATCTGTACAAATAAGAACTAGGTGTAGAAGGAAATGAGGCTACCGCTTGAATTCATATCTTCAAGATGCCACGTGGATGTGGCATAACATAACCTTTCTCACATGCTTCAGTCTTTTTTGAAATAGGGATTTTCTTGGAGCTTTCGATAACCTCGTTTTAATTGGATATTTGTAACCAAAAACTGAAGAAGTGTGCTTAACTGAGTATGCTGTGAATTACCTTTTACGAAGCAGTTACAAGATCAGTTCATAACGAACCACAACTGTAAAGAACCTCTGCAAATTGATGTTCCTATTTTGTTTTAACAGTGAACACCATATAGTCCATAAAATTCACACTGAGATTAATTTCAGTTGTCTCTGCAGAGAGCATATCAATGTGGGATTTAAAACCCCACGTCCGGCCCAGGAGGGAGCAGCTCATTGTGTGAAGGAAAGTGAGGCTACCCCCACCCCTTACCTGCCATATTTTACCCGTACACACAGAAACACACACCCGAGGCTCGAGAAAGGTTATCAGATTCAAGTGCACTTAAAAGAGCTGAGGCAGGTTCTGTTTTCCGTTTTATACTT
The DNA here is from genome assembly GCA_023053685.1 of Diadophis punctatus similis. Lineage (NCBI taxonomy): Eukaryota > Metazoa > Chordata > Lepidosauria > Squamata > Dipsadidae > Diadophis > Diadophis punctatus. Next base: position 41,539,894 of record JALIGW010000004.1, on the reverse strand, counting down.
CGTCGTTTTAATCGCTCGCGATGGCCGTACACACGTATACGCCGCCCAACGAGCTGCTGATCCCCTTTTCTGTTTCTTCTTTTGTTGCTTTGAAAATGCCAGACTGTAAATTGCCTGAGATTTCGACGAGGGAAAAAGGAGAAGGCGAGAGGGAGAGGGAGGGGGCGTGGAGAGAATCAGGTCACCCGGGCGACTGGCTTTGCATTGCAGAGCTTCGGGTGGAGAAAGGGAGGGGGCGGAAACACAGCCACTTTGTCAGTTTGCAAAGACTGATTTGATGTCCTTGATTGTCATTCGAGGGAACTCCCTTCCCAGCTTCCCCCCCCCCTCTTCCCGGAACAGTCCGGAGTGGCAGAGAAGGGCTTAGGTGGGTGGGTAAGTGGATGGTTGAGCGAAGCGAGATTACGGAAGCCAACGCAGCCGCGAGCTCGGCGATGGTACCTCAGCAACGCCCACCTGTAATCCCAGGCGGTTGATTGGCTGCTGGAGACACCAACCCCGCCTGTCAGCCAATCGCACCGTCAGGGAAAGGCGAGGATGCTCTGCCTCTCCGTGGAGGGATTCCTGGAGAAGCTGCAGAGCGGTGATGCTCTGACTCCACACTGCCCCCCCCCCCCAAATTGGCTCTCGCGTTCTCTCTGTCTCTCTCTCTCTCTCCCTCCTCTTAGCCACCCAGCCAGCAGCAGCTGAAACTTCACCCCCAACATATAAGCCAGCTCGTAGAGAGCAGGGGAGGGAGGGGGTGCACAGACTTTTCGGGGCGCGGAGAATAGCTTACTCGCACCCCTACACTTTTCGCGTCTCCCCCCCCGCCACCCGTCCTCCTCTTCCTCCTCCTCTCTTTTTGGAGGAGAGAGTGGTTATCCCTGAAGTCTCTCATCCCAGGAGAGCCGCGCAGAACAAGACAAATCCTACTCGTCGCCCAGACGGGAACGCTGAAGGACAGGCGCCTCCTTGCTCCCCGGTTGCCAGGTAAGGAAGCGCCAGGAAGCGCTGGGTTGCAATTTCTTCGCCTTGTGGCGGTGCTTTGGATCCCGTTTGTGTCTCTCTGTGTGTGCGCGTGTGTGAGAGAGAGTGAGAGAAAAAGCCAGCGAGCGAGCGCAGTGTATGTGCATGCGTGCGCGCGGGCGCGTACAAACACACGCACCCACACAAATAATATGTAGCGAATTTGAGAAATACTGTAAAGACCGAGAAAACCAGGGGCGAAGACCGAAGTAGCCTCCCGAAAGGGCAGTGAAGGCAGCACATGTTTCTTTCTCGAACACTGGAAAAGCAGTTTCCCCACTGCCTGCTGACTTGAAATCGCTGGGCTGGGTGGATATCTGACAATCTCCACCCACTCTCTTTCGACAAGCCCTCCACCCACCTAGGTTTTCTGTTCTGGAGGAGAAGTCAGCTGGTGGGTGTCATGGGGTGAAATGGAAAGGGGGGGGGCAGAAAAAGGGGAGTCGGGGGAGAGGAATCCTGCCTGCTATTCAGCGGTAAGGGCCAAAACAGAGTCCGAAGCAAGGAAACTACCAATAAAGCAGCACGCAAAACCTTAGCTTCAGCTGACAGATAGAATTAGCTCCCGAAAGAATCGGCTTCGGATTTGTTGTTGTTCTTTTCTCCCGAGAGCCACAAAGGGGAGAGGGTGGAAATAGGGCGTGCGCAATAAAGAAGTTAATTGCAATTCGTTTTCAAGCATCAGTCTTCTGACTTTACTTTTCTTCTCCAAAAACGATCATTCGGTCAAGAAAGACTTGCACATTCAACAATTTCCAAAATCAGGTATTCCCTCCCCCCCCCCCCCATGGCTTGTAGCTCTGGATTTATCTGCATATTTCTGGATTACTAAGGTTGTTGGCTAGATGCAGATATAGATGTTATTCTTCAACAGTATCCCCACGGGGTGTGCAAGGCTTTTGTTGCAGTGATGATGGTACATGACTGAAGTGGCAGTTTTGAGATTTTTTAAAAATGTTTGGTACAGATCTTCCATTGAATATTTTTAGGAGTAAGACAAGATTTGCAATGTTTAGCTTCTTGGAAAACTGTTTTTTCTTCAGCGTTCCTCTTGCACTTTTTTCATCAGGGTGATTTATGATTTGCTGACATTGTATGTTCACCATGCATTATTATAGTGTGATTTGAAATAAAATGTATACTTAGGATTATCCATCTTGTTAGAACAAAAAAGTTGAAGGGAAACAAGTCAAAACTTTTGAGAATAGGGTTTCTGTTTTCCTGGAGAACAGGAAAAAGGTGTAAAATCATGTACTGGAGTACAATACATATATTAAAGACACACACAAACGAATCTTTCAACAATCTTTACCCCATCGTCATTTATATGAACTCCTACTGCTATTTATTAAATCTAGCTGAGTGATTTCTATCAGATGGGAAGTGATAAAAAGAAATCCCTGTATAAATTTAGGTGAAAAGCTTTCCAGTAGGCTCACAAATGAACAGGAAAAAAAGTGACCATAAACTATAGACCAGTATTATCCATTAGAAACCTGCTTAGCATGGAGAATGTTAATTTTTCTTCCCTTAATATTTACTTCTATCAGGATTATTGGTATATTTTAGCAGCAGTTTCTCCATTTTTCCCCACATACTCTGTGTTTTGTTTGAAAGCCAATCAGCATAGTCATTTTAGGTGCTGTAACCTATAACTTACCTGTATTTGTGCATTGTGTTTTGAAACTAAGAACAGTCATTCTGATTTTGTGCATGCTTACTTTGTCTTGAGTACTTTTAATTAAAATAATTATTTTATGTCTAAACTATATTACTACCAAATTACATAGAGGAATTTGGTTGATTCAACAGAAACCTTTATAGAGTTAGGAAGTATGCAATATCACATTACCAATACAAATATCCAAAATATTCATTAATGTAGCATTTCCCCCATATGTATGTATGCTTTCTATGCATTCATAATGTTGTAATCGGTGTAGAAAACAAAACCTTTGGGAATTATGAAATGGCTAAAAAATACTATGTCCCTTATAAATAAGTAAAATGGATCTGTTCCAGCTGGATAGATGTGTTAATCTGTTGCATGAAAAACAATACAGAGTTTTACAGAGCATATTTATTTGAAGTCTTTAAGTTTCTAATAAGTCTTTGTTGTTTAAACCTTGCTTAATTTTATGTTTAGGCATTTATACTTGCTCAGTTCTTCTTTTTTAGTTGTAGATAACATGCTAAGACTTATATGCCAGTTTTATAAATATTACTGTATTCTCTTATATTGGAATATTTAAAATATATGTGCGTTGAAAATAAAAGAAATCCTTTGAATCATTTACCATATACAATTCATTGAGCCATTTCCTCTAAAACCAATCAAAGGCTGATTTTAGTATAAGTTTTCTGAGAATCTATTTGTACATAGAAAAGCAAATACAGAAAATGTTGAGAAAGAAGTGTCATAGGGCACAGGATAATGGCATTTTCTTGAAAATTATCCTGTAATGCACTTGCAAAAACAATGAAATGCTTCTGTAACCATATTTTAAGTCAAAACAATATAATATTGTACCTTTAAAAAAAAGGTTTATTTTTAAAAAATATTTATTTTTATTTATTTATTAATAATTGAAGCCAACATGTGGATTCTAATTTTAAAGGCTTGTTCTGAAACTGGGAATTTTATATCATGTATCAAAATCTGGATCCTCCCTCCCATTTAACAAATAAAAATATGCCGTTTAATACATCTGGCATATGGAATTTGAAAATTAAAAGTAGATGAAAAATCATTGGGATGGAAGAATTTTTGAAACTAGTATAACTTGTAAAGACAAATATTAGAATCTCGCATAGTTAGAGGTCTGATGGGTAATGTAAAAGTAGAAAGGGTTGCTTTGCTAGAATTATGATAGGAGAATATCCATATAAGTTTAGTTAGCATAGGAGGACTGTAAATATAACATGGAGGTTAATGGTAGTTGTTTGATTATATAATTACAAAATAAGGATTTAAAGAAATCTCTTAAATGCTCTTTATGTTATTGGGAGTGTGCTATGTTTATAGCTTGAAAAATGAAGTTCAAGCACAAACTCAGTTACATGTAACATTGGGAAAAAAACAATGTATTAAAAAGAATTAGTAATCACATGAAAACATTCAAAATATTATCTCTAACTTTTGCTATAAAGGTTAAGGTATTTTTTATTTTTGATACCGGTATAATAGAGGAATTTTTCAGAAATCATAGCCCCAGCTTAAATATTGTAAGTCAATGATATATTTGTACGATTTATTGTACAAAGATATTATTTTCAAAGATCTATGTATTCATTTATCTTAATGCATGATTATACATGAAACAAAATGATCTTGTTGGTGTTCCAAGCAATTTGTTTGGTTTGAGTATTAGTCTGTATCCAGAAGAGCATAATTAGAAATGCACACAGAAAGCTTTTCGGATAATACTTGGACTTACATGTACTTGTGGCATTTATAAAGACCACTTCACCTTAAACAAGCTTAAGTGAGTAAATATAGTACAGTACCGTATTATCTAAACAAATATTTGGAGGTTTTCTATGTATAAAGTAATCTGCATAACTGTAGATGTGGATTTTTTTAATGCAATGCGCTAGTCAACTGGAGGAGACTTTAAAAGCTTCTGGAAATTTTTTGTCTTGTACAAAAAAGCAACATGCAAAGAAATATGGCATTTACCTAAATATTAAAAAGTGTAGTTTTGTTAATACTTCGGATGCAACACTAATAGAGATATCACTATTTTTGCTATCTTGATATTTATCCAGGATTTAATTGTAAATGAAAAAAGGATCATTGTTACATTAATTAAGCAATATACAAAAAATTGTCTAAAGGTGTTGCAATTTCTTATGGATTTATTAAGAAAAATGGAACATTTCACATGCAAGTTGTTCTGAGTAAGTATTCAATTATGATACAATGATCCTTTTGATGCTTAGCTTTCATAGTTTGAAATTGTACTTGAGTTTTTCTTAATTACACAATTCTAAAGATTGTTGATTATTTCAGTAGAAATTCCAATGATCTTACAAATGCTAGAATATGAAATTTGATGTGTAGGGAAGAAATGTGGTTTTATATTCATTCAGAATTCCAGGGCTTTCTTGACTATCACTTGTATTTAACAGTCCTATCCATTGGGCTTATCTTCATTTATCTTCTAAAGGGATCTTACTGCTTTCTTTTGAATGTATAATATTAGAGAGTCTCATTACCTGGAGAAAAATCTTTCTGTTTGGTCTTTAGGAATCAACACCAATTTGATGGCAATAATCAGTCAATCATATCTTTGTTTTATAGATGTAGTACTATTGTCTGAAGAGAGAGAAAGAGAAACTAAAAATATTCAATGTGATTTACTTGGTGAATAAACAGTTATTTACTACTACCTACTTTATGGTTCTTTGACAATTTTTGGACTTCACAAATGTAACATACAACGATAACTTGGGAAAAAGTAAGATATTAGATTACTGTCAGGGTTATGACACATAACAAAGCAATTACAAAATAGAACATCACTATTTATGGTTCATTTAACAGGTCATTTAACAGATTTTGCATATCAATATAGGTAGTCCTTGATTTATTTCCATAATTGGGACAAGACCTTCCATTGCTAAGCAATGTGATCAAGAAGTGATTTTATTACCTTTTTTTGCCATGGTCACGACAGTCATTAAGTGAATCCCATGCTTGTTAAGTGAATCTGGCTTTACCATTGACTTTGTTTGTCAAAAGCCCCATGGAAAAGTGACCAATGGGGCTCAGGAGACCTTAGGATTCTGAAGTTGTTACAAATACATGTCAGTTGCCAAGCACCTGAATTTTGATCACATGACCACAGAGATGCTAAGATATTTATAAGTGTGAGGATTAGTCATAAGTCACTTTTTTCAGCACTGTTATAACTTTGAATGGTCACTAAATGAAGGGACATAAAGATTCCCTATATCAGTGATGGCGAACCTTTTTTTCCTCGGGTGCCGAAAGCGAGTGCGTGTGCGGTATCGCACACACGCAAGTGCCCACATCCATAATTCAATGCCTGGGGAGGGTGAAAACGGCCTCCCCTGCCCCCCAGGAAGCCCTCTGGAGGCCAGAAATGGCCCATTTCCTGACTTCCGGTGGGCTCAGTAGGCTTCCCTGGAACCTGGGAAGGGCGAAAATGCCCTCTCCCACCCCCCCAGAGGCCCTCTGGAAGCCAAAAACGCCCTCCCAGAGCCTCCGTGTGAGCCGAAAGTCAGCTGGCCGGCGTACACATGCACGTTGGAGCTAAGCTAGGGCAACGGCTCGCGTGCCGGCAGATATGGCTCTGCGTGCCACCTGTGGCACGCGTGCCATAGGTTCGCCATCACTGCCCTATATGGTAAAATGTGTCTAATCATAGATTTCATTACTATGTGTGACAGTATCCTAGAATTTCCTACATTAAAAAATGTCCATAATCATACAACATTTCTTGACGATTGAAATTTGGCTGCAGGATTTCTAAAGACCATAAAAAGGAAGGGTGTTCAGGAACCCTGAAAGTTTTACTCCAATATCCTGCACAGCACAACCCTAAGCATAATCATTTGAAAATAAGTTCCACTGAATAAGTGTAGGTTGATGATAATTTGTGATGAGACATTTCCCAAAGTGTAGACTTATTTAATGGTCAGAAGTTAAGTGGAATAGATGAATGGATAATCACTCCTGAACTTTGTTTTATGAGACTAGTGTGTTTGTCTATAAACAGTAATGGTAAATATATTTGAATACATTTGAACTTTAAAATTATCTAATGGAGAAAAACAAAAGCATGAAAATGGAAATGTTCAAAGATCTTGGTTGAGGTCAAATAAATCTTTCAGGTAATTTGTAAATTGCTTCAGACTTTCAACAATTGTATGATTCATCTTGATTCATTTTTATAATGTTATTGTTTTGTTTATTAACATTTGTTAATAAATGATAATTTATTTCCCCAATTAAATTCTTTGATAATTTCCCCAATTAAATGCTAAAAGAAAAGTGCTGAGAAAATCACTTGGACAAGAATAAAAGCTTCAGGGCATCTAATATGTCTGCCTTGATTACTACTTTCCAGACTTCTGCTTTTTTTTTTAACTAAATAGAAAAATACTGACCTTGTTCCTTGTTTAAGCTAACAAAGAAAATTGTGAACGGTTACAATGTGCATGTTTACATATATTTCATATTGCTTATAAATATTGACATATTCTTGGAACCAATATTTCAGTTTTGATTTTATATACGGTACATATAATGTAGTAGCAGAATGACAAGTAGTAGAGGGACATATAATCCTTCTCAAAGCAAATACAATTTTTAATTTTGTTTCGCAGAAGTATCCAATGAAATAATGCTTCTATTAAAAGAGGAAGAGATCCTTTCATTGGTAGATTACTCATTTGACAGACAGTCCCAGTTTTAATCCTTCTAATCTTCTGTTGTCTGGAATATTTAACTAGATAACTCTCTGCTGGTTGGGCTGTCTGTTATTTAGAAGGACAGTTGGTTTGATCTACTAAATAACCATTTCATACATCATATTTGCCCTTCACCCAGACTGCTATTAATATATCTCATGATTTGTTATCTACAGTATGTTTTATATAAATTATACAATATTTTATAAATTATGTTTTACAATCAATTGATACATACTTTCTCACATTTATTTGTGAAACTCAAGAAATTATGCACATCACACCAGCTCCTATTCTTACAATACTTCATTTGTTTCCATTGTATTTGGTTATGAAAACAATATATTTGAACTTCTATAGATCTTTCCCTCATCTTGTTTTTTTGCAGGATTAATTCCACGTTGAATAAATATTTACACTCATTCCTCATATTTAAGAAGGTGTGGAACACTTTTCGTGTAAACTCTGGCTCAGTAGAATATTACATGTGGTCATCCTTTCCCATTAGTTGGGACTATAGTACTTGGAATTTGTCTTGTTAGCTTAAAATTTTAGCATCTATAGGCCTCCAAAATGGTGAGCTCCTGGTTGGGGAAAAAGCTGTCAATACATTACTCTTAACATCTATTGTTTGAAGAAGAAAAACAGAACTCTGAAAATGAGCCCTTACATCGATTTCATTTACATATACTGTATATGATTTCTAAAAATATTTTTTTTTAATTTAAAAACAAATTGAACTGTTTGAGTAATGCAGAAAAATGCACAAATCATGTTCATGTTGTCAAATCATTCAGTATAGGCTTTTGTTTTTTGTTTTTTCTTTTAAAAACTTTGTTATGATTTAGATTAGTTGGACAATCTAGTTAAAATGCCTGGCATAATTGTAAATCTGCATTTCAACGTATTTCACATATTCTCTCAAAGTCACAAAAATTCTTTTAAAAAAGTTATTTTAATTGTAATCGAAATCTTCAGTCATTTACTTTCTTGAAAGCAAATAAATATAAACATGATATTAACAAGCTTTGAAGATACATTTTCTATCTGGAAAATGACTCAAGAGATATTTTGGGCACTAGTTGTAATATTAATACATGGAGGATGCTTTTGTTAGTTAAAATAAGTTACATTATTCAGACCTGACAGTTTATTTTCTGTTTTGCCGCCTTATAAGAAAATGATATGTCTCTTCAAAACTCCCAGCAGTCTTGTTACAATTAAGCAAACTAAACCCTTGAATTGGGTTTCAAATGATAATTAAAACTTACTGTCAGCTCATTAGAATTTTGGGAAGTTGGAGTCAAACCCATTTAAAATTATTATGTTCTGTCACCCAGAGACACATATGGGATACACACACATAGCATAGTCTAAAAAATATCTGCCTAATGTTTATGGGAATGTTTATTCTTCTCAAAACATTTGAGAACATTACAAATAAGAGAATTAAATAGCTATAAGCACAGAATTAACTTTGGACATCTGTGAGAATATTCTCTTAACCCTAAACATGTAAATCCCTCTGAGTTCAGTGGGTCTTGCTTTCACGTTTTAGTGGCTGTACAACCACAAGCTTAATAAGAGCCCCTATCTCTGGTAGTAACAGTGGACCTTAGGCTGTGGATTCTGTAGGTCAAATATAATTTATCTCCTCTATATCCTATCAGGATTACTGGTTTCAGAAGGAAACTGCAGGCAATTCAAATCAGGATAAAGGCCCCAGCAGAGAGCAACTAGAGACAAAGTCATGATTTTGTTAGCATATGACCTTGTTGTACTTTTGGCACTTCTGTTCTTTAAATGCTACTGGCTGTGATTCTAAAGCCTGAGGGTGTGAAAAGTATATTTAAATATATTTAGCGGAGAGAAGGGGATTGCAAGAAACCAACTATAAATATAATGAAGGAAGCTAGTTACAGAGAGAAAAAGATACATAGGTCTGTGTAGAGTAGATTATGGCCAATTCATTTTGGTGACTTGACAAAAGTACATTGTTCTGCTTCAATATGGCAAACTATCTTGTAAAGGTGAGAAACTCTGTTTGAAGTATACAGGTGATTCTCAGTCAGTCCTCTCCTCTGATATTCCTTTCTATTCTTTAGGAGCAGTGGTGAGTTCCTACCAGTGCGGTCCACTCTATAGCACTGGTAGTGGCCCGCTGGTGATGTCACAGTACCGGTGCGGTCGGTTGCCGGTGCCTGGGCACCGCCATTAAACAAAAATTTATTTTATTTTATTTTTTTAAATTTTCTTCTGCGCATGCCCAGAAGCCAGGTTTCCGGCACTGCTCATGCACTGCCTTCCTACCCCACAGTGAGTCCAAGCAGGGGAGGATGGCTGAGGGAGTGTGTGAGATGCTGAAAGAATGGGCAGCAGGAGCTATCTCCATTCCCCTCCCTTCAGCAGTCCGAGAAGCCACGAACGCACGGTGATGATCCTAGGCATTTTTGCACGTTTGAGGCTTCTCGAGCTGCTGAGGGGAGGGGGAATGGGCGGCAGGACCTATCTCAGTTCCCCTCCCTTCAGCAGTCTGAGAAGCTATGCCCACTTGGTCACATGGCTGGCAAGCCACACCCACAAAATAAGCCACACCCACAGAGCGGTAGTAAAAAAATTAGGAACCCGCCCCTGTTTAGGAGCAAGTATTGGAGTACTTCATAAAGATAATTTTGAAGAATATCTTTCACAAATATGTATTACATAGAAGAAACCTGCAAATACAAGCACATTTAAGCATTCTATAGTCAGACATAAAAGAGCTATCAGAAGCCCTAGACTGCCCCCCAAATATCTGCGTGAGACTTGCAAAATCATCCATCACTGGGTCTGAGTGAGCCTGAAGGAGTTTTGCAACCTCCTTTTCTGAATAGGTCTAGAAATTTGGTTGATTAATTCACATTTGTGATTTGATAAAGTTGATTCCTCATTTTTAAAAACCTTGTGTATTCAGGTTATGTGTGTTCATGCTATCTTGGAGTGATATTTTCAGAGAGAGAAAAGCTATTGAGGGTTTTCTAAGTGGAGTTTGGGGCTAATGCACTTAAGAGCTATGGAAAATGCTTATGGAGGATGTTCAGATCAAGATACACGAAGAAGCCAGGAAAGCTGCAGGATGATTGAAAGAAATATAACAATAACAGCATTTCCACTTTCTTGCACCAATAAATTATTTAAAAAATACATTTCAGTACAATATGAAAATAAAGCAGATGTCTCTTTCTAAAAATTATGGCACTAGATTAGTTCATGTCATTATAAGGTCTCTTTTGTTTTTGGTCTTATATCTAAAGTTACAGTAAACTGCCTTCCAACTCCTGAAATTCAAAGATACCCAAAACTCCTTTTTTTTTTACAATGACAAATATAGTTCTTCATTTTTATGCATTTATACTTTTTCTGATCTTTCCTTTTTATTAGCTAAGCCAAGATGACTAGCTCTTTCATTTTCCCACCAATGTATTTCCCAAACTGATATATTTAAAAATTGCTTTGCTGGAGATTTATTTTTGGGAAGCACATTTTCTTGATGTAAGAGCACATTTTGAATTAGCTGTAAAGTGCCCAAAATACTCTTATACAATTACAAAGGCAATATAGTAATAAAAATTCTCTAATTCAGGATAGCATAAATAAAATAAGAAAACACCATTGCTGGTGTCCTCTACTGTGACTACCAAGGAGAAGGTGTGAATTTCTAAAATCAAATTACAGATTTTTTAAAGATTCACATAGTAGCATTAATGGAGTGATTTAATTATTCTGACATCCGTTGGAAGACAAACTCTGCCAAGCATGATCCTTATGGGAAATTCATGACTTGTGTGCTGACAGCTTTCTCACTTGAAAATGTGGAGGAAGGCACAAGAGGATCAGCCATCACTGATTTCATCCTAAAAATAGGAAAGTCTTAAGAGACAAAGTGGTAATAGAGAGAACTTCGGGAAACAAGAGACCATGTAATTCTGGAACTTTTTTTATGTTTATATTTGCAAAATGAAAAACAAACATTAAATACAAAAGGGAAAAGAATAATGAACCAATGATAAAAACAAAGACAATATTAAATAACCAAACATGCTAGAAAGGTTGTATTAAAGCTGAATATCCACAAGTATACAACTGAAATTTTACAAAATTATTTTAATAAAGTCAGTGTAAAATTAAATACGATTCCATTATAGCAGAGGCAAAGAAGGAAGGACCTCATGAGGGACGTAATTCCCAAAAAAGGAGATTAAAACAATTGTGAATAATTCCAAAGCGTCAGCAGCAGAAATAGCTAATTTGCATAAAAACTGGTCAAATTTGGGAAAAATGTATATAGAAAGTGGGGAAAAAATCTCACACACACATTGATGAAGAATATGGAGGTACTGGTAAATATTTGGTGAAATATTGATAGGTACTTAGTGGCATAAAAACTGAAGCTTGATGGCCGGAAAATTAAAGCAAAGGAAAACTTTTGCACATGTTCAGCTTATGTGCCAGTTGTACTCATTCCTGGAATGGGAAGCTCTTCAGACAGTTTCTCATCTACTAGTTATTTCATGACTAGATTATTGAAATGCACTGTATAAGGGCTTCCCTTGAAGACTACCTGGAAGCTGCAGCTGGTCCAAAAGGCAAATAATATGAGCCGCAATTGGTGTACCTTCATGCAGCTTTGTGTCATCACTGTTCCACTAGCTTCATTGGCTATCAATTGGCTTTCAGGGGCAATTCAAAGTGCTGGTTGCCACCTATGGAATCTGCTATCCATATAAGGTAAAACTGAACAAGAAGCAAACAACATGTAGACCCAAAGCAACTTTTATTGGAACAGCTATAGTAACAGAACTTCTTTTATCTTTGGGTGAAATCATGGGAGGGAGAGGGGAATCTCATTTTTCTATACAATATTCTGTCTTTTGCTCTATTTTATTTATATGAGTCACCCGGAATCATTCTGGAGCAGCCTTTTAATGCCAATAAATAACCAGAGAATAAGTTGAGGATGGAGAAGGATGATAAGAACAAATGTGCTTTTTCAGGCATATTCAAAAGAGAGAGAAAAGTTGCAGCATTGTTTAAGTACTATTTGATTCAGTCTTCTCCAACGAGAAAATATGTGTACCTCATATTGATATGGAAGAACAGGTTTAAAAAGCCAGATTCCAACTTGAGCTTAAAAGAAAAAAAGAGAAAATTTATTTACATGGATCGGCTTAAATCTCCATGGTAATATAAATTACATCCCAAGTCAGTGATTTGGCTAAATCATTATGTAGTATCTTTGAGAAATCTAAGAGAATTGACAAAGTTCTAGAGTGATTATAAGTACCTTGCAAAGAATGCAGTTGCCAGAATCCTGAACAGATTTCTAAAAACATGGTTTGGCTAGCTTCTTTAATAAATTGTGTGACTAAATTATACTATAGACATATATATATATATATATATATATATATATATATATATATATATATATATATATATATATATATATATATATATATATATATAAGCAAAACATATGACAAACTATTCTGTTCCATCCTGGGGCCAAACTAATCAAGTGTGGACTAGATAACAAGTAAAATTGAATATATAGGTGGCTCAAACATTTTAATCATAGTGTGCTCTTCAGTGATTTCTCAGTAAATTGGGGGTAAGGTACTAAATGAGATATCACAGAATTAGATCCCAGACTCACTTTCCTTAAGCATCATTAATGACACAAATGAAGAGGTTGGGTGCTTATTAACTAATAGTTAATTGCAAATTGCATGCCAGTCAGCATGGTGGTAGTTCAATAATATAATTCATTGCTGAGAGAGATTATTGTTTCCTTGCATTGACTACATTAACCTAGGAGATAGGCACCCCTTTCAGGATATTTAATTATATGAGGGCTGGATGTAATGGTGTGATCTACCATATTTTTCGGAGTATAAGACACACCTTTTTACCCCCCAAAAGAGGGTGAAAACTTGGGTGCATCTTATATACCCACCCAGCCACCCCCACTCTTTGGCCTCTGTCTTCCAGCAATTTACCTGCTTGCAGCAAACAGGGAAGAGTCTGTTAAGTCAAGCAAGTCATTAGCAGCTTCCCAACCCCCAGCTGATTTGCCACATGCTAAAATGAAACTGAAACTAGCTGCAAAGAGGCAAATAGCTGGAAGAGACACGCAGATTTTTATTTTCTGCTGAACTGGATGCAAGGGGGTAAGTGAATAACTATAAATGTCTGTAGAATGTTCAAATTATTAGACTTATTTTTTAAAGACTGCTTTATTATTTGCTTTGCTGACTGCTTTATTATTTGTTTTGCTGCCTATGGAATTCTGGGAGTTGAAGTCCACAAGTCTTAAAGTTGCCATGGTTGGAGACCCCTGTTCTAGACAACTTAACAAAATAAAGAAGCTTTTTAAAATAAATGCTTGCTCTGAAGAGGCCCAGTGCTATTGTATCTTCTTTTAAATAATAGAGAATAATGTATACTTCCAGAAATTTTAATTAATTTTAACAGCTCTGTACAAGTATAGTCTGAAATGTAATAGTGTCCTGTTTAGTATTAGAGTTAAATCCTGACTTACCTTGGAGTAGATCTATTTAAATAATTGGGAGGAGTTAGTGTGACTACATTTAAGAAAACTTTCTGGCATAATGTACATTTCTCCAATTCTTTGCTATATCTATGGGTCAGGCACACATGCACAGAAATACACAGCAAACAGTGTATATCATCTGTGCTGTTTGCTGTTTGCTGTTTGGCTAAAGTGACCAGATTTTTTTTTAAGCGGTACACCGATGGGGGGCGGGGCCGCCTGGACGCCGCCATTTGAGTTTTGCCCTCTGCGCATGCGCAGAACGCTGCGCATGCGCAGAGGGCAAAAGACCGCTAATGTCAGCGTCCAGGTGGGGGGGGAGGCGGGAGGCCTTTCCTCGCCTCCCGCCTCCCCTTCGGGAGCCGGCAGTGGCTTGGGCTGGCTTGGGAAGGGGAGCAGCCCCCAGCGTCTCTTGGCTCTCCTCCTCCCTCCCCCCGCCCGCCCGGGGGTCCCGCGCCGCCTGTTGACCTCGCGCACGTCCTGCAGGCACTCGAGGACGGCCAGGTTAGGCCCAGCCACAGGGGCAGCAGCAGCAGCAGGCCTCTCAGCTCGGGCCGGCCATGGGCGGCATTGGCGGCAGGCGGGCGTCCCGCGTTGACTCCTCCGGCGGCGGCGGAGTCAACGCGGGACGCCCGCCTGCCGCCAATGCCGCCCATGGCCGGCCCAAGCTGAGAGGCCTGCTGCTGCTGCCCCTGCGGCTGGGCCCCCAGTCCCGGCTGCCCCGGCGGCTGGAAGGCTGCGGCGGCGGCCCCGGCCGGCTGAGCCAGCGCCAGCCCGAGGGCCATCTTGGATGCGACTCCTTCGCTCGGGCTGCCCCGCCCACTGCGATGACGCCACGGAGACACGCCCCTGCGTCCTTGCGCGCGGCGCCACGGGACGGGACAGCCGTTTCGAGAGGGTGGGCCTGCGCCTCCCCCGTCGCCGGGGCAACTGCTGGGCCAGCCGAGAGATTTCTCCCGGCTCGCACACGCTGCCGCTTCCGGTTGCGAGCCGTCAGGGCAACAACGGGCAAAAGGTGACCAGACATCCCGCTGTTTTGGCATTCTTTCCAAAAAAGTGTGACTTTTTGGAAAGAATGCAGGACGCGGGACACACACTTGAAAAGCGTATCTGTCCCGCCAAAAGCGGGACGTCTGGTCACCTTATGTTTGGCAAATTGCTGGAGGCAGAGGCCTTTTTTCCTTGTTTTCCTCCCCCAAAACTAAGGTGTGTCTTATACTCCGGTGCGTCTTATACTCCGAAAAATATGGTAGGTTAATAAGTTAATGTTTACTGATCTTGAGTAACTAAATATTTACTGACTTCAAATTTCAAATTTACATGCCAGATAGATTCTATCCAAGAATATCGAGAACATTATGAAAGTATTTTTCAAGTATCTGAAAGCTGCTACACAGATTCATATTGTTCAGTATTAATCTGGTTTGCAGGACAAAGAACGATGGTTTTACATTACAGAAATCCAGATTCCAATTGAAGGCTAAGTAATACTTTCTAACAGCAAGGAGAGATCAACAGTTACCATGGGAAATGGTGGGCTCTCCTTCCTTGGTTTTTTCATAACTATATTAGATATTAATCTCTCAGTGGTACAATTCACAATTGTGTATTCTATGTAATAATAATAGATACTGTACATTCAAAATTAGGAATAAGACTAGATTAGATTTAGATTCCTTTGTTTCCCATTGTCACAGGTTGTGTATGTGATTTTTAAAAATCATTCCTTGGAAAATTATATCCTTTCTGTTGTGTTGTTGTGGCTTATACTACAATGTTGATGAGAAATCAACTTCATTTGAAAATTGCTGCTGCTTAGGCAAATAGCTAGATTTTTAAAAAGCATTTACAGTAGAGGAATCTGCTAAATATACAATTAAAGGAATAAAAATAAAAAACAAGCCCCTTCCATTTCATATTTTATCAGGGAGCTTCCATATCTATTTTTTTCCTTTAATCATTTGCTTTAGAAGAACATTAAACTTTTTAAAAATGACTTTTGTGTATGCAAGGATGGGAATGTACAATTAAATCTGTTCAGCTGCAGGCTTCCTCTAAAAGGCAGCTTTCATTCAGCTGCTAGCCTTTTTTCAATGGCAGACCCCTGAGAAAATCTGCTAATTATGTTTTTTTATTTTCAGATAAGGCAGCTTTGGACTAATTCTGCTCAAAATTGGCAATAATAGTTTTTCAAGGATAAGGAGTGAACAAATTCAGGGAGCCTGGCCACTTAGAGGATGACTTCATTGCCACTTGTAAACAGTTATGTCAATGCAGTATTGGGCTTCACATTTTCCTTGAAATTATTAATTCTTACTGTGTGGCAGCTGGAAAGGCTTTTAAACACCCTAGGATATAGAAAATACAAGTTCAAATGATAAATGCCAATATATCATATTTGGACACAATATACAAAAATCTAGCCTCTTGAGAAATTTATAATGTTGAGAAAAATAGGAAAGAAGAACTGAGTGTCCAGTAGCAACATGGATAGATTCAATTGCAGTAGTGACGGCTGCACCACTAAAAATCTGAAAATAACCCTGGAAAAGGTCTGCCTGTATCGTGACTAAGATTTAACACCAACTTCTTACTTACAATGATTGTAACATTCCTACTCTATAAAATAAATTCTTAGGGCAAACTCTTTAAATTCAGTAGTAGGAATAAACACAGATTTACTGATGATGAGACAGCATCAGAAACACTCCAAAGAGAATGTCTACCTGATATGGACAGCCAGCTTCAGGGAGCACACTTCTAGATTTATTTTTTCTTTATGTTTTTTTTAATCATGCCTTAACTGTATCATAGGCTTAGTTTACCAATGTTTACTTAATTTCCCACCAAAAATGGCCTGCAGTTGAACTACAGTATTACCCATTAAATCTCTTGCACTGCATTAGCAATGATGCTGTATACAAAGCTTTTATTCATTGCCTATACCCGTGATGGCGAACCTATGGCACGGGTGCCACAAGTGGCACGCGGAGCCATATCGGTGGGCACGCGAGCTCAGGTCCGGCGTGCATGTGTGCACCAGCCGGCTGATTTTCGAGCCTTCTGGGCCCACTGGGAGTCGGGAAACAGGCTGTTTCCAGCCTCCAGAGGGGGTGGGGAAGGCCGTTTTCGCCCTCCCCAGGCTCCTAGAAAGGCTCTGGAGCCTGGGGAGTGCGAAAAATGGGCGTGCCATTGCATGCTGGGAGCAGGGGGGTCATGCGTGCATGTGCGGGGGTGCATGGAATTATGAGTGTGGGCACGCACACACGTGATCCCCCGCATTCCCCCCCCCTTTTGGCATGTGAACCAAAAAAGGTTCGCCATCACTGGCCTATACAAAGGCAAATAGTAAAAAGATCCAGAAAGGATCTTTTTATCTTGGTGGCCATAGGTTTTTCTCTGAAGATACCTAATTAATACCTAATATCTAATTAGGAGCCGAGGTGGCGCAGCGGATAGAGTGGGGTACTGCAAGCCACTTTAGCTGACTGTGATCCGCAGGTCAGCGGTTCAAATCTCACGGGCTCAAGGTTGACTCAGCCTTCCATCCTTCCAAGGTAGGTAAAATGAGGACCCAGATTGTTGGGGGCAATATAAATATACATTGCTTACTGGTGTAAACCACTTAGAGAGTGCTTGCACTGTGAGCCGGTATATAAATGTCACTAATAAATAAATAAATAAATAAATAATCAAAGAGAAGCCATAATGCTGCTTTAGAACAGTATATACAGGCTTTGATAGTTCCCCTCTCCCCATCCTGTCATGTGTTCCAGTTGCCTAGAGCAGGAGTAGGCAAAGTTGGCTCTTCTATGACTTGTGGACTTCAACTCCCAGAATTCCTGAGCCAATCATGCTAGCTCAGGAATTCTGGGAGTTGAAGTCCACGAGTCATAGAAGAGTAAACTCTAGAATAATTATAGTGACATTCACATGGGGCAAAGTTTGTGCAAATTAGGAAATGAGGGTGATAGCAATAGCAATAGCACTTAGACTTATATACCGCTTCATAGTGCTTTACAGCCCTCTCTAAGCGGTTTACAGAGTTCAGCATATTGCCCCCAACAATCTGGGTCCCCATTTTACCCACCTCAGAAGGATGGAAGGCTGAGTCAACCTTGAGCCGGTGAGATTTGAACAGCTGAACTGCTGTGCTGCACTTTAACCACTGCGCCACCTCGGCTCTTATTCAGTGATAACTGAATTGTACAAGAGAAGGAAGAAGAGGCAAGGAAAAGGGTGAAAGCAGGGATAATAAGAAGGTATGAGAGGCCACATGCAGTGAAATCTCGTTCAGTTTAGTTGTTACATTTTAATAAAGACTATTCTTTAGTGGAAAGTAGCTCATACATTTCAGTGCCTTTGTCAGTTGTATTCATGAGCAATAGCTTTCAAGGTCAAGGTTAATTAATTCTCAATTTAAATAACATCTTTAGAAAATGAGTAAATATTTGTACACTGAGTTGACTTATTTGAAATATGAAATTTCTTTTTTTAATGCTTACATTCTTTATAATCTATTTTTTCACTGTAGAATGCTTTTTGATATATACTTAAATGGGTAGTATCCTTGACATATCACAGGTCTAATGAAAATAAGAGGAAAAAATAATGAATAACATTACATCACATCTGATATCAGCAGAAGCAACAGATGTGTGGAAAATCTGAGAAAAATCTTGACACAGCAAAAAGGACGAGACCTATCATTTTTCTAGTGTTTGTGGCATTACAGGACAACAGAAATAAAGTTTCCTGTTTCCTTTATGGGTTATGTTTACAAGAAAAAAATACAATTGAATTAGAAAGGACGATAAACAAACATACAAATTAGCTGCTGGATTCAATTTGAGTGAAATTAATCCATTTGTTTGTGTTGGAATGGGGGTCTGTGTACTTGTATTATCTCATAACACAGGCAACTCCATTTCGTTAGCATTCTGTTGAGCTTTTGATCTACGTTTTTCTCCTACTTTTGACTGATGAAGTCCCATTAAAATCATAGACTTGATATAACCACCTAGACGTTTTCTAAAATGATCTGTCTTCAACATGTTTTTTTTTTAAAAAAACTCTCAGTTGGGCATTGCTATTATAAATATACTTTGCTGCTGGTTGCTCTTTTCTTCCACTTCCTTCTACTTTTTCTAGCATTATCAACTTCTCAAAACAATTGAGTCTTTGCATAGAGTATCCAAAATATGATAATTTGAGTCCAATCATTTGTGTTTCAAGTGAAAAAAAGTTGATTTGTTTTCTGAGCCTTTTGTTTGTTTATTTCTTTTCTGGATTATCCATAGCATTCTGAACTCCCACATTCACTTCTGTTTTTATTTTGCTTCTTCAGAGTTCAATTTTCACATCCATAGAGTATCACAGGGAAACCTATAGTCTTTCTGTAGTCAATTAAGCACATACTGGCTTTCTGGTATTCTTTGGCTTTCTTAATTACCCAGCTGAACATCTGGCATTTCCCTTTCTATGTATGGCTCTAATCTGCATTGGATGATCCTAAGGATTATTAGCTAAGACCTTATCGTTCCCTGTAGTTTCTGATCTGCCACGTGTGGAATAAAATTTGTTTTTATTTTGGCTTTTCCCAAACTAAGTACATATTTTTTACCACAGCATGAGTAGATGAATAAATTGCAAATACATGTAATAGCAACATGTAAACTGTCAGCAGCAAAGTGGTCATTCAAAAACTTTTTTAAAAATGAATTGAAATATAAATTAGAAGTCAATTAAAAAGCACAAGAAAATAGAAAGATCTTCACCTGGTTTTAAAATAATTCCATCAATGTTGCCAAAGGGTTTCCCTCTTGTGGATGAGCATAGAAACAGGCATAAAGTCTTTGCTGCCTTCCTCTCATCTAGAATATTTTTGTGGAAAATATTAAATATAAATGGTTTTATAATAAGCATTTGAGAAGTTTTGTGTGGCCATTGGTAAAAGTGGTCAGGCAGGATTCTGATTATCCGAGACAGAGACTTCACTGTAGCGACTTTTGATTTTGGTCCAAACTTCATCAGGCCAAACTGCAGGAGTACTTATAGTTAAAAAAATCTCCTAAAACATGTCTTTTTCAGAGTTTAATCTGAGCATAATTATTTGTTTTGTAATATATATGTAACATTTTATACTTGATATACACTTGAATGTATTTGCAGACAATGTATTTTAGAAGCAATTGACAAATCTGAAAAAATAGTTTTATTTAGGAATCAAACTATTCTTGCTTTTTCAAACATGTAAACATGAAAATCATATTGTCATGCCTAAAGAGGTTGATGATTCTGGATAAACTTCTGATTGGCAAAAGCAAACTGAAGGGCACTTTCTTAATTAGTTCTTCAGTCCCTAAAGTTATGGTGCTGTGGACCCATTTGACTAAGTTCCTTACTCAGTGGGACTTGCTTCTAACTAAGAATGTGTGCAATTACACTGTAAATGCTATATCTTCAACACGATGTATCGATTGTGGAGTAATTTGCTGGCAAATATCCTGGCTCACTCAGGAAGCTTTGCTGTGAAAAGAACAGCTTGACAACTAGGAAAGTGGCGAACCTTGTTTCTTATACACAAGAGAACAGGTCCTTGATTGTCACAGATAAACAGACACACTGATGGTACAATGGTTGTACAGTGAAAGGAGTAGAAGATCTTGCAGCACACATTTTATCGTGTTTATTTATTCCAACTACACAGCTGTTGCCTCTAGTTATGTTGACCTATCTGAAATGCTGGCAGCAAGCTCTGCTTTATACACTATTTAATAGGTAGATTACTAATATTAATCATAAAGAAATGCTCAGGCATTGCTTCCAGAATAGTTGACATTTGGTGCTTTGCCTACAAGTCTTATTAATGCTTTTTTTTTAACCTTACAGTATAGCTCATAGGCATATATGAATGAAAATATTCCATTCTGGAGTCTTTCCCACCCATATCTTCAGTTTTGCCATATATATTCTGTCTGACAGTAAAAATAATGCAAACCGTCTCTTCAGGCCTACATTATATACATCACAAATGGATACATGATTAAAATGTTATATTTATCACTGGTAAAATAAATAAACCTGTGAGAATGAATAAAATTTGGTTTTATTCAAAGAAAAGACAAAATTTGCAAGTGATGAAGTTCATTTTACATTTAAAATGATGCTATAAAGAATATTTAAAGCGTGTTTTATATAATATAGGTATTAAAGTATATTTATGTTTATGGATTATCTGGATGTCTTTTTATTCTAAATCCCATGCTGATAGTGTTCACTGTCACTTGCTTGGTTAAAAATACAGCCTAATAGAAAATGTTAGACAAAATTGTCCGAAATGGTGTAGGGACTCCTGCTTGAGTGGGGGGTTGGACTAGATCAGGGGTCTCCAACCTTGGCAACTTTAAGACTTGTGGACTTTAACTCCCAGAATTCCTCAGCCAGCTTTGCTGGCTGAGGAATTCTGGGAGTTGAAGTCCACAAGTCTTAAAGTTGCCAAGGTTGGAGACCCCTGGACTAGATGACCTACAAGGTCTGTAATAATCTGTAACTATATTTTAAAATGGCCACACACTGACAGTATTAACTATGTCTGCCATATATACAATCATATATAGATATGACATCTAAAACCAAATAACAGCATTTCTTCCAGACAAATGTTCAGACTGAAACTGTTACCAACAGGCTGGTAATATTCCATAGTTTTGTAAGGAAGCCTGTTGAAGACCAAAAATTATAGACATAGCACATTGATTTTTTCAGTGAAAAGAATTATTGAAGTAAGAGAGCAATAATATTCTTATTTATAGCCAAAAGAACCAAATAAAATAAAATAGTAAGATAGTGTTAGGCATACACAACTCAATGCCCTCCATCATCTTAATAAAAGTTGCTTGCATATCTTTCATTCCACAAGAAATATGGACAAATAGACTGCAATTACAAAGCCCATTTTGAAGAAACCTATTACTTATTTTAGTTGTTACTGATTCTATTAGCAAATAATCTTTTTTTTAAAAAAGTAAAAGAAATGTTTTAAAACATTTAAAACAACTAATGGAATTTTATAAATATCATTTAAATAAAAATTAAATCACTATTGAGCGTAATCCAGAGCTAATTATACATTGAAAAGGTATAGTTACTACTTAATTGGCATTGAATTTAAGGACTAGATTCGCATTTGTAATTAGCAGCAAAGTATGGCTTGTATGTTCTTAGTAAAGTAATATTTGTTTTTTACTTAAAAATGCACAATGATATTTTGAATTAGTACACAAGGTTTTAGATTTAGAATTGATTTCTGTATTTGGACTGCTTGTTTGCAATTTCAAATGCAAACTTTACCTGCTAAGTAAAATGGATCCATTTGTTTTCACCTGTCCAACAGTTAAATAGCTTGTTGTTTTGTATCTTGTGCACACATTAGTTAGCAAATTCAAAATAAATCAGTGCAGTAGTATCTACTTCTCAAAATAAAACTTGATCCTGAGTGGAAAATCTTCTACTCTTTTATTCAACAGAGATCTCATAAAGTAGAAAAAGGAAGTGCTTCTTCCAAGCCCTGGGATCTGAGATATTATATCTGTCCTAGTATAAAGAAGAAGAGAAGATGGCACAAAGAGGAAGGAGAATTTGCAAATGATGACGCTCATTCTGGCAGCAGGAATATCTTCTCAGGAAATGTTAGAGCTCAAATCATAGATTATATCAGACAGTAGTCAATGAAATAAAAAGATATTGTTTTGATAAATTGCAGGTGTTCCCTGGGATTTAAAACAAAAGGCAAGATCTCATTTTATTTCATATTATTGAGAAGAAAGTAGCTTAAAAGACAAAATAAATCAGTTAAAATAAGCCAATTACTCTAAGGTTGGACTTGAACCTTAGGTTGGAAGTGATATTTCAACATTTTAAGGTTAGTTGGAATGGCTTCTAAATTCTGATTTATCTTCGCTAACTAAACAAAAACAAACAGTTGCAGTTTGTTGGGCTAACATTTTCATTAAGAAAAATCCAGAAGCAAAAGATAATGTAAGGAAATTAATTCTGAGAGTCAATTTTGCAAAAGTACCCCAAATATAGAGCATAGCTATAAATATAAACCATAGTCTATATTTTCTCAGGATGTAAGAAATACAAAACTAGCTCTGCTTTCAGACTCTAAATACTGTTTGCAATCATTATTCAAGGACATAACACATTTTTCTTGCTTTCTTCAAGAGAATTACTTTTGCATTTTATATCTAGGTCATTAGTTCTACAAGCAAGATGCTACCATTAGTCTGTCATGACTGGATTTATTTAACAGCTTTATTTTGAGGTAGTGGACAAATTTATGAATACCTTACAGTAGATAAAACAAAACTACAACATTACTTTTTTCCTTGGGCACTTTGGTATGTTATTAATGTGATGGGTCATTATGTTACATGTATTTAGTTAGGTAGCATGTGCCTGCAGTCAGTCTCTCTCTAAGAATAGGTAGCTTACAAGTGTAAACTTAAGCTGCAAATCGGCGATGGCATACATAGACTGATCTGATTAGGAATTATGGTGAAAGAATGGTGTGCAAAGTAGTGAATGAGGCAAGAGTTGCCCTTGTAACTGTAACTATGATCTTTGCTGATCCTCCTGAGTCAGCATGAACTAGAAGTCAAGCCTAGTTACTCCTGGAGAAAATGCCACTGGATAGTGGCCTTTTCTGGTCAGTTTTTTCCTCTTTGTAAGTAAAGGAGTAAAAGGGAATAAATACACATACCTTTTCTGTACTGCAAAATCTAGACAACAATGGATAGATTTTTGCTGATATCTGGAAGCCACTCAGACTTTTATGGCCTACATCCGCCATGCCAAAAACAGAAGGATTTTTACATGGTCCAATGCAGGGGTAGGTTTCAACTTACCTCGCTGCCGGTTCGCTCCCTCCCGCACTGCGTGGCTGCACCGCATGGCTGTGCGCGCCCTTTACGGGCACGCATATACGCAGTGCAAAAAAACCTGAAAAATTTCAAAAAATAAGCTGAAAACAAAATGGCAATGCATGCGCAGTGCCAGAAACTCGGCTTCTGCGCATGCGCAGAAGAAAAAATAAATTAAAAAAAATCCCCCCAAAATAGGAAAAAAATTCAAAAAATTTTTTTTAAAAAAGATGGCGGCGCCCATGGATTGGCACCGACTGATCCTGTTCTGTCACATCATCGTGACATCTCCAGCGCGTCGCTACCAGTTCAGGCGAACCGGTCTGAACTGGGAAAAACCCACCTCTGGTCCAATGGGATATCTTTTGAGGGAGGGAGAGAGTCAGTAGTGGGTTCTACTTACCTTTGCTACCAGTTTGGGAATGGGAGCATGTGGGCATGTGCACAACACTTCTGCACATGCGCAGAGCATTTTTGATGATGTCTGGGCGGGTGGGTGGAGCCTCCCGCCACTGCCACTACCGGTTCACCATACCAGGTCGAACCGGTAGCAACCCACCACTTGAGAGAGTGCGCGCACACGTGCAAGAGCGCATGAGAGAAGACAATGCAGAGATAGTTCTATGATAACTGAATAAGAATAAATGCTATTTAACATGATGACCTTTCTTCTGTGTAGGCAGAAACACAGTGCATTGGGATAATTTAACAAGCATGTATATGGAAGGGGAAATATCACATTATCTATTTTCTAGCTTCAAAATAGACTTTTAAAAATTATTCAGTCATATGGAAAAAGGTATGTACGGGCAATTTGAATTTTATCTTACAGATATAGTGTTATCTTTGTGAGTGTAGGTTTCCTCACAGCCTAAATTAATCCTTAGAACACTATCTCAAAAAAGAAAAGGTTTCAGGAAGTGCTCTTTTAGATAAGTGTATACACAAAGGCACTCAAAAGCCTGGTATTTCCATATAATAGAAATAAAACTTACTTTTATCATAGCATAAATGATTCTTGAAATTAAATTTGTGAATTAGAATATGAAATTTAGCCCAATTGAATGGTGCCACTTTAAATAATGGCAGTTTGTAGTAATTGGTCCTAAATGTAGGATTTAAAAAATAATAATAATGGTTCCCTTTCTTGTAAAACATTTTTCTAACTTGAGTTAATGAAATTACTGGCATTATAACTCCTGCTTTGAACAGATACAGAGTCTTCAGTAGCTGTGTACCTTAAAAACCATATGGAAGATGGTTGCAATATACGCTAGCGAGGGTGGGATGATAGAGGATCCTTGTTTTCATACTGCAGTGTGTCCTTTATGGCAAATCTTCAGAATTCTATATTGCTCCCAAACAAGGAAACTAGAGTACTGGTCAGTACATTCTAACAAGTTTCAGTTATTGAATATAACTTGAAAAGTCTAAGTGGCTTAGACATGACTTCCTCATTATGTCCATATAGAGACATTAAGATTTACAGAAAAGAGCTTTAAAGATCCCCTGTCCCCTAAATAGATTAAGAAATCTATTTTGAGAGCAAAAGGAGAGAGCCTTTCCCCATAATCTCCCTATCCTATGAAATTCACTTTCTTGTATTTAGCCTCTCTTTCTTTCTGAAAATGAATTAAGTTTTATCTTTCCAAACATTATTCGATTTGCTTTTCTGCTTTTGTTGGAAAGGTGTGTGGAGATTGCATTGAACCATCCTTCTAGCTGCATAGCAGTGTCTCCTTCCAACTACCGGCATTTATTCTTATGTTGGAGAAGGTGTAGATTCACCCAGACTGATAGAATTTGGAAATTGCCAGCCCCACCAAATAGATCTTAGATCTCACCCTGTTCTGTAATGATCAGGCAGCAAAGCAAACCTAATTCTTCCCCCACTTGGTATCTGCAGAATGTCAGGAAGATGCACTGTTCAAGGTGACATATTCCCCTTTGGGGATAGTGACTGGAAAACTAAATCCAAGCAAATTGTGATTGCTGGTTAATCATTTCATAAATAATATAATTGTATCTACTCTGACTTATAAACTTGGTGAGCAAAATCCAATAAGATGAAGGACGTAGCTTCTTGTGATATTACCTGGAAAGTTTTTGAGCCTTTAAAATCTCCAAAAGTGGACAGCTTTCTCTGTAATATTAGATCTGCTGCTTGTGTACTTGCCCTCTACACTTCCTGGTTAGTCAAAATAGCTAGCAGGGAAACAGGGAGGCTATCAGGGAAACGGGATTCTGGCAATCTTTGAAAGACGTGCTGATTTTTCTCCTTTATTTATTCTCAGTGTCATTTTTTATTCTTCCAGGAGTTTGTAAGTACTTCAACCATAGTGAACTCCAGCCCCCACTGTGTAGATCTTTAATCTGCTTCTAGAATATGGATATAATGTAGTTACACTTTTCTTGTTGTAGTTATCCCTGAAATTGATCATAGAATGTGAAGGTGAGGTCTGAGGGTAATACTAGTGGTGAAATTGCCGGACTTCTCATTAGTTTTAAAGTTTTCCATGTTTTTATCAAACCGTGTCTCATAATATGTTCTTTTAGATTTTTATCTTCTTTTCCTTTCTTATACTATAATTACTTGTCAAATCCATTAACTGGACCAGCCCCTTCTCATATTGATGTTGTACTATTTGAGAATTTTATTTGTTCCGTTATCCATGATAAGTAACTTGCACAGCAACAATATGTAAAATTTGGAAAAGTAAGACCATTTCTTTCTTCTGAGTCTTCTAAGATTTAAAATTTTACTTTAGGTTTTCCTCACTCCATATAAACCTGTTGACTATACTTTCCCAATCTTGCAGTATTTTATCTGAAATTGAAATTGGCACCATTTGAAATGGAAAGTTTATATTAGGCAGTATATTCATTTTAACTATTACTAGTAGTTCTAACCAGGATGGTTTTAGATTTTCCACCTTTCAAGTTACTTTAAAAAAAAATTCTGTCCATAATTTATTATATTTGTCTTGGAATATAGCTTTATTACTACCTGTCAGATGCAGTCCTAATATTGCACTGGATCTTTTGTTACCTGGCAACCAGATTCTTTCTTCAAAAAGTCTCCTTATTGAGTTATGTGTTTTGTTATTGTCTTTGTGTTTTTGCATTGATTTTGCATCCCGAAATTCACCAAAACCTTTGTTTTCATTAAATCAGCCTTCTTTTCAATTACCTTTGATTTTTCATCATTGGGTCTTCTCCAATGATTCTTGTATTCAATGTTCATTCAGCTCTAGCTTCATTATTAGTGTTTCCAGGGACTTCTTTGGTTTCATTCTGTTTAATATTGAATGATTTTTCTATACATACCTTTTATGTATAGATATGTGATAACTGATACAAAGGTACTTATTTAATATTTTCGGTAGATCTGTAACAGTTTTCCCCTAGAAAAAGAGCTATGTCTATTTATTTCATGACTATAGTCATCAACTTTGTGAATTTTTGAAGCTATCAGAAATGTGTTTCTACTTCTCTACCTTACTCTACCTTACATTGGAGTGGCACTGTCTGTTGACATAATCTTGGGATTTTTTTAAGAGTAAGCAATTGACCAATTTTTGTATTCTTTTCTTTCACCTTTATACAAAAGTTTCCTTAAGTCCTGCTTGCTTCCAGCCATTGAAATGGTGACATAAACATCAATATATGTGGATGCTGTCTGTGGATGTTCTTGAAGCAAGTCTAATTCCAATTCCTATTTTTTTTCTAGTCCAACATTTCTGATGATGCATTTATTATATCAATTGAATAATTAGGGACATACAGTATATAATCTAGAACCATTTAGTAGCCTCTGATTCTATTCTAACCTTTGTTTCCTGGTCATCATACAGATTTAAATAATTTACCGTAAATTTCTATCAGTCATCCACAAGTTATTGTGATATACAGTGTACATAGTTACATTGTATAACCAGAAAAGCAAAACTGGATATATTTTGGGAATTCCCTTTCCTTTTCCAGCATCCATTAGACGCTGACAATGTTATATTGAATGCTGCTTTTTCTTCTGAATTTCTTCTTCTGTGCATTGTGCAGTCTTTGTTTCATGTATTGTTAAATTCTGAATTGGAAAATCTTGAGCATTATCTTACTAGCATGTGAGATAAACACTATTGTTCAGTATTCAGTTCCTCATCATTATCAATTCCTTATATGTTGGTATTGGAATATGAACTGATATTTTTTAGTCCCTTGGCCATTGCAATATCTTGCATTCTTACTTATAAATTACAGATTGTAAATTTTTTAATTGATTGGCTGATATGAAATCTCCTGAAACTCTGTAATTAGTAATATTTTCTAGGACCAATTTAACTTTCTATAAAGTCTGTATATGGCCATGACTTTGTGTAAGGGAACTATGAAATTCTGAGTGATAGCGTCATAGAGCTGGAAGGGGCCATCCAAGTTATTGCAGTTCAGATAGATGGCTTTGTTAGGCCTCATTGAATAATGAGTATTCCCTAAGAAGGGAAGTCTACTGTTAGATTTGTGTTTTCCACTAGCAATCTGTCTTTCTATTATTTACATCTGTTGTTCCAGAGAAAATCTTTATCCCTTTCTGAGTGACATTCTTTCATCTATTTGAAGAATGCTATCATATTCCTATCAATAATTTTTTGTCAAGGCTAAACATACATAATTCCTTCGTTTCTCCTAATGTTTCTCATTGTACTTTTCTGAACACATTTCAGTTTCTTTGTATTCTTCTTCAAATATGGTATCCAGAACTGCAGACAGTATTAAAGGTGAAATCTAACTGAAGCATAATAAAATAGATATATTAAAAAATCGCATTTACCATTTTTATATACACATCTCAGTGCTGATTCATATTCAGTTTGCGATTCACTACCATTCCAATTTCCTCACAAGTACCATTACCAAACCAAGCATTTGTTTCCTACATAAAGAACTTTACAATTATCTTTTACATGTTTTATTTTGACTTTCAGTCCATTTTTTAACCAATCACAATCATTTTTAATTTTATTTCTGTATTCCAGGGAATTGACTGTTCTACCAAATTTGTGTCATCTGAACATTTGACAATCATACCTTCCACTTCTTCATTCAACTCAGTAATAAAAATGCTGAAGAATAGAGCAGCCAGTACTGACCTTTATGGTAATAGCACTTGATAGATCTCTCCAATTTTTTATTTTTTTTGAAGAACTGTTGTTAAGCACATTTTGACTATCGCACAGTTTTAAACCAGCTGGCATTTATTCAGCTGCTATTTATTTATCTAATTTAGATAGCTGAATATCTTACAAACAAGTGACTCTGGGTAGCATACTACAAAATGAAATATCTAAATGAATATCTAAAACCACTATTTTTAAAATACAAAAAAACATTAAAAAATATAAAATCAAACCTGAAACAAATAATAATAATAGACAAATGAATAACAAGAATAACAAAGCTACCTCACTGGTTCACCCATCCCCTGGGGTCCCCAGTCTTATGCCCCAGGCATAACCAGGTCTTGAGGGACCTTCAGAAACTTAGAAGAGATGAGCCCTATCCTCCTATATTGCCTACCTTGCTTGTTAGCATGTTAAGGAGTACTTTGTCAAATGCTTTGCTGAACAAAATATATTTATGTTTACGCAATTCCAAAACCTATTTAGAAAGTTATCCAATAAAAAATGAGATACAATTAGTTTTATAAACATATTTATAGGTTTATATTAATTTTTAACTTGTTTAAACATAATTTGTTGATGAATACTCTATAGCAAGTCAATGAAAAAAGAACAATTTAATAATAATAATTTATTAAATTTGTATACTTCCGATTCTCCATGACTCTACACGGCAATCATATTCCCATATTTATATGTTTATTTGAACTGTAACATTTAAAATGTCTAGAAAGTGCTTGTAAGATTTCTATTTTAAATAAAGATTGCTGCACAAGAAGCCTTAGTGTTTCTCAGTAGAAAGCAGCTACCTCGGATAATTTGGCTGTCAGGAAGAAGCATTTATTATTGTTGTAATGGATAAATCCTTTTGAAACAGAAAGTCTTAATTGCTAAGACTAGATTGCATACCATGTATCTTGAAATTTGGGAGGGGATTCTGTGATAACAATTTTAACAACCTAGCCCGAACTGGTAGTTTATTGAAGATACACTTTTGTTATTTGTTATTCTTGGAATGTTTTGTTTTGTTCTTTGAAACCTTGGAAAATATGAAGAATTACTACAAACCCAAATTACAAAAAGAAAGAAAAAGAACCCAATACAGAATATTAATAAAGATAATTCTTGTTAAGCTAATGCTTAAGTTTTTTAAAAAGATTGCTGAAATGGCTTCAGTATGACTTCCCCTTTTATATTCTTCTTAAACTAAAATTGCTTAATTATTTCATATCTCATGTTCAGTACTTATTATGAACACATATGTTGATATAAACGTAATTTATCTGAAATTTCCAAGGCTTTTCTGTACTTTAATTTTAATTTTTCTGCAAAATCATAAAATATTCATCTTAATATACATCTTTATGTATATTCCTATGATAGCTTAATATAAGTAAAATGGTGTCTCTGACATCTAGTATATCTATGCAGTCTTCAGTAACTTTTCTGTCAGTTTCCATTGGTTGATTTATCTAATTAAAACAATTACGAAACTAATATGGCTTTACCTCACCTATTTTATGGCTCTTACTGGCTCTGATTTCAACCAAGATAAATAGTTATTTATTTATTTGATTTCAGATTACTATAATCAGTCATCTCTGCATATGTTAAAATCAGTAAGTTATAATAACTTACTATGTTATAGAGCCCCTGATTACGACCTCGATCATGCAAACAGGCTAACTGCACTACTAACGTGGGCAGACTCCTGCTCACACCCTACTATCTTTCTTGATTACCTCAATTTACCACTAATTAATTGGACCCTAAACGAATGTACAACTGAACCTATACATGCAACCCTGTACAATACCGTTACTACTCTGGGACTGGATCAATTAGTAACAAACAACACTAGACTCAACAACTGCCTTGATCTGCAACAGTTTAAACTCAATTTATGGACTACAAACAAAATAACCTTTTTCTAACAGTGACCACAGTATGATTGACTTTTGTCTCAATTTACGTCCTTGCAAAGAAGATCATAATGACAGAACTCCAAATTATAACTTCAAAAAAGCCAACTATGATCTCATAGCTGCCGACCTCTCATCTCTTGATTGGTACATTCTATTCACTGGCTGTAATACTGCTGAAGACCATTATAAAACTTTTTTGCTTGAAGGTAAAAGAGTCATTAAACTATACATACCAATAGTAACCCCTAAAGCCAGAAAAAACAAATTACCCATAACAATAAGGAAGCTTCAATAAAAAAAAATCTCTTTGGCGGAAAAACAAAACTGGCTATGTAGCTAACTTGAAAAGCTACTACAAAACCTTATGCCATCAGATAAAGGCAGAATGCAGAATTACTACTGTAAACAAGAGGAACAGCTGTTACACACAAAATCTACCCGCGCCTTCTATAATTTCGTAAATACCAAACTTAAAGACTCGAAAACCATGCCACCTCTAAAAGGGCCTAATGGGAAAGACTGTAATGATGAAGCCGTTAAGGCCAATCTTTTCAACACGTTCTTCAGTTCAGTCTTTGTCAACAGCAATGGCTCATGCCCCACATTTCCTAGTCATACAACAACTAATTGCAACAATCTGCTACATATTGATTTTGCAGAAGATAACATTGAAAAGACACTATGCAACCTAAAACCATCTCTATCTATTGGCCCTGATGGATTATATACCTACTTCTTGAAAAAGCTTTCCACTGCCATAGCCGAACCACTAAGCACAATCTACAAGATATCTTTTAGAACCAGCTCTTTGTCCGACCTATGGTCATTAGCCACAGTCATTCCTATCTTCAAAAAGGGAGAATTACAGAGCAATCTCATTATGTTGTGTCACACTTTGATGTGCAAAGTCATCAATTATCAACCAATCCATTACCCTCCACTTAGAAACAAACAACCTACTCTCTAACAAACAGTTTGGTTTCAGGAAAAATTTGTCCAGTAATCTACAACTCCTACACTGCAGAAACATTTGGACTACACAACTCAACCAGGGTAAAGCAATAGATGCAATTTACATAGACTTCTGCAAAGCCTTTGATTCAGTGGTACACGACAAACTGCTGTTAAAACTACACTCCTACAGCATTTCTGGATCACTGCACAAATGGATAGCTGCATTCCTGTCAAACAGGCAACAAGTAGTCAAAATAGAGTGCCCTATCAAACCCTGCACCAGTTAACAGTGGTGTCCCCAAGGCAGCATTCTAGGACCCACTCTCTTTCTAATTTACATAAATGACCTTTGCAATCATATTATAAGCAACTGCATCCTCTTCACTGATGACATAAAACTATTTAACACCACCGACAATACTGCTGCCCTACAAAGCGACCTTAACTATGTGTCAGAATGGTTGAACAATTGACAATTTCAAATCTCAACCAACAAATGCTGTCTTACACATTGGCAACAAAAATCAGAACACCAAATACAAGCTGGGCAGTTACGATCTCGTAGATGACCCTCACTCTGTCAAGGACCTAGGAGTACTCATTTCAAAAGATCTAAGCCTGAGAGCTCACTCTAACAGCATTGCCAAAAAGGCATTAAGAGTTGTTAACCTAATTTTATGAAGTTTCTTCTCTGGTAACATTGTACTGCAAACCAAGGCATACAAAACCTTTGCCAGACCAATTCTCGAATACAGCTCATCTGCCTGGAATCCACACTGTATAACAGACATTAATACAATTGAGCGAGTCCAGAGGTATTTCACGAGAAGAGTACTCCACTCCTCTGCTTGCAATAGAATACCTTATGCCACCAGGCTTGAAATTTTGGACCTGGACAACCTAGAACTACGCCGCCTATGGTCTGACCTAAGCTTAGTACACAAAATTGCTACAATGTCCTACCCGTTAATGACTACTTCAGCTTCAACCACGATAATACACGGGCAAACAATAGATACAAACTCAAAGTAAATCGCTCCAAACTCGATTGCAGAAAATACGACTTCAGCAACAGAGTGGTCAATGTCTGGAATACACTACCAGACTCTATTGTTATAACCTCAAACCCCCAAAACATTAACCTAAAACTGTCTACCGTTGACCTCACCCCATTCCTAAGAGGTCTGTAAGGGGGCATGCATGAGCGCACCAGACTCTATAGTGCCCACTGTTTCTGTCCTACTGTTCCCATTATTCGTACTCATTTCTTATGCATATACTTTGCCTGTTTATATGTATATGTTTATATGTTATGTTCATACTTATAATTGTTTTCTCATACATGCTTGACAAACTAAAATAAATAAATAAAAATAAATAAGATATGCATAGAGATTGCTCAAAGCAAATGATTAAAAAAATCCAGCAACATCAAAAATAGAAGTTCTAATAAAGAGAAGAATTCAAAGAAAAATAAATTAGATGTTCATATGTACATGTCAACAAAGCATCAGTGCTGTGATGGGAAAACACCTCCTGAAAGTGCAGAACAACTAACAAGTTCTCCCAAGCACTATTCAAAAGATAGTTCTAATCTTCAAAGAAATGTAAAGGAAGATAAAATGCCAAATGCTTTCTTTGCTATTTGCTTCTCAGCCTTTTTGAGGCTTTTCTGCATTTATCATAATTGTTCTGCATGATCAATTTTACTTGAAATATTTTATGTATTTAAATCACTAATATTTTCTAAATCACAATCAACATATAGTTGTACTTTATACTTCAACATCAATAAGACTGTTGATGGGATGATGACTGGCAGGCATACTTTCAGAAGTCTTGATCTTAATATCAGTTGTTAGAATCATTAGTGGAATAATTATATTATGTACACACTATTCTGTGTTTCTCATAGATATCAATATAGTCATTTGCAGGTACAAAATCCTAGACTGCTCTTTGGTATAATCCACTGTGTTTTCTTAATGTGTAGAGAATGCTTGCTTGGTGTTTAGTACATTTTAACTTCTAAATACATTAACATTAGTTGGCAATTTCTTTCTTAGTTAAATCTGTTGTTCTTTACACCTTGATCTTCTACGCCTGTGTATTTGACTAAATGCTCTATAAGCAAGACACAAGTTAATAAAAGTTGATCTTTGAGACTGGCTTTGAGCATCATCTTCCAATTAAAACTGTTAAAACTGAATATTAACTTTTTGGTGAAATCTGTTTACTCTGTGCATTTATCATGTGCTTTAGGGGGGAAATATAGGTTTTTACAATTAATTAAAAAGAATTAACTGCAGAAAAATATAGCTTTAATTTAGTAATGCTTTAATTTTTTGTGCATGCATTTTAAAGTTGTGTGTGCATTTTTATTCTTTTGAATATGAACAATAAATTTTTACATTAGAAAAATAAGTGTTGCAAAAATAAAATTAGATAATTAGATAATTAGTAACTTAATTCCTGAGAAAGGTAATTGAGTCCTGCAAAGTTGCTAAGCAGTAGGAGGCACAAATCTCAGATTTACAAATAACGGTATGACATTAATATTTTTGGATACTTAGCTATTAGCTTGGAGCTTTAATGAAGCTAATTCAGTAGAAATAACACTTTTGACACACTTCCTACTGTGAAACACCAACATGTATTATGAGATACAAGCATCTTGAGATACAAGCATCTTTTTCTAATCTCCCTGCTGAAGGCTGATTTTCTCCTTGAAAGCATAATAAAATACCAGAATAATTAAAATCTACAGTATAAAAGATTAAGCAACACAGGATTTTAGATTACTTTCACCTTTTCCAATTTCAGTATCATTAACCCCAAATGTTATAAAGATATATTTATCTATCTGAAAATCATAACATATTTATCCAATTTTAGGATTTTTGGTTCAAAATGCTAATATAGGTTTAAATTTTAATATAGATTTAGTATAGATTAAAGGATAATGAAGACATGTGTGGTAAAGATAATAAATGCTCGTGAAACATGAAATTCTAACCTCCCTTTTGTAACCATCATACATTATGGTTTTCCATTAACTTGAGGTAGGAACAAGTGCAAAAAGTTGCTTAGGCTTTAAAATAAAGTTAATATTATGTTTTACCAGCATCAAATAGTCACCTAAGATTCTCTTAGATGAACCATGGAGAGATTTTGGAACCATGATCACTGGTCAGTTGAAAGGTAGGATCATAAACGTGGAATGTGTTTTAACGGTCTGAAGAAAGAATTGAACAAGTAACACTTACTTCTCAACATGGAGAAGGTACAGGATCCTTTCTTCAACTTCCCAGATTCTTATCTGAACTGAGACAGGCTATATTTAAGTAGATGTTGATAGATGACCAAATTTTACTGAATATTGCAGATTGCAAGCTATGAAATTAAATAGAAATCCATTTATATTAAAAATCTGGTTAAGTTTCTTAATTGTGAAAAATAAATTGCTACATAATTTTTTTAAAGGAAGCTGCATATGAGATCTGAGTAATTTCTCTCAAGTGTTTGACGGACAAATCCAGTCAATTTGTTCTTAGTAAGTATAACAGATAAACTATAACTCGTTGCAAAGTTTACCAAAATAAATGTTCTTATTGTCAAGATTCAGTTATTCCTGGAATGACTTAGTATTGAATGTGTACCCTCACTATGACAGATGTGAATTTATAAAAGCAGAAATGATGCCATACTACTTCATTTTCGAATGTGAGAACTCTGGACTGCATGTGTTAGGACCACACAGTCTCAGGACCCCACAACAACAGTCTCCTGTTTTATTTAAATAAACACCAGAAGAACCACAAAAAGGTTAGTGAAAGACTGGCTTAGTAGGGAATTGTATAATAAGCAAAAATAAAGTATTGTTAATAGTTCCCTTTTCAGACATTTTTCTGTTCCAAATTATTGCTTCAAGGTGCTTATGTTATGTTTTCTTTTATGAGTAAAAAGTTGGAAAGAGAAAAACCTTGAATAATGCAAGAAATGAGGAATAAAAAAACTACTTTTCTTTGTTTATGCCTCATTCTCAGCTAAATTTTGCAGAATAATTAGTGTAGGGATAATAATTCAAGGTAGCATTTTTGTGCTTTTATCATAGTAAGGTTTAGTTTGGTTTAAAAATATATACATGTATGCATACATACATACATGTAGAACCCAGGGGTGGGTTCTAAATTTTTGTACTACTGGTTCTGTGGGCATGGCTTATTTTGTGGGTGTGGCTTGATCATGTGATGGTGGGCATGGCTCCGGGTTATGTGACTGGGTGGGAATGGTTTGGCAGTCATGTGACTGGGTGGGAGTGGCTTTGTGGTCATGTGACTGGGTTGGGGGGTGGCTTGGTGATCATGTGACGGTAGTCGTGACTGGGTGGGCGTGGCCAACTTGAGATCACCCACATCAAGGGTTAGGATTAGGGTGCCTGGCCTCTCCTTGCCTCAAAGGTCTCAACGAGATACAATTTCCCTGTCTATTTACTACTACTGAACATCCAAAATATACTATTTAATCCTATGTATATAAGCCATATGTGTACATACATAATACACACAGGCACACAAAAAGATACAATATCTACTACATATACTGTATCTGTATGTACACACACACACACACACACACACACACACACACACACACACACACACATACAGCTCTTCTAAAACTATACACATTCAACCTCACTTACTGCATTTGGAAAACACACCCAGAGTCCACTTTCTGCCACACATTTAACCATAACTTCTGTACATTAGAACATTACACATGCCTTCAGATGTTCTTTCCTAGCTTGCACATCACTGTTAGAGCCAGGAGATGTCATGGATTGAGTAAAATGTGGTGAAACTCACTTAACAATGCTCTTGCTTAGCAACCAAAATTTTGGGCTAAATTGTGGTCATAAGGACTATCTCTGCCTTCCTCTGCATGGCAGCCTTATCCTAGTAAACTCCTCCTTTCTGGCAATTTTCCTCTCTGTTAGAGGCACCAAAATAATCCAGACAATGTAAGGTTTCCTGCTGCAGCAGGGGGTTGGACTAGATGATCTCCGAGTTGTCCTCCAGCCCTAAATTGCTGTGCTGTTTCAAAGTGTCTTCTGAAGCCACATCTAGTGGCAGGGTTTGTGGTGCTTCTTTCCTCTTCTTTCTCTTTCTCTTCTCTCCCTTCCTTCCTCTTTCTTTCCCTCTTTCTCTTTCTGTGTCTCTTTCTCTTTGTCTTCTTCCTTCCTTCCTTCCTTCCTTTCTTTCTTTCTTGTCTCTCTTCCTTCTTTCCTCTTTTTTTCTTTGTCTTTCTTTGTCTTTCTTTCTTTTTCTCTCTCTCTCTCTCTCTCTCTCTCTCTCTCTCTCTCTCTCTCTCTCTCACACACACACACACACACACACACACACACACACACACACACACACACACTAACAGAGGGAGGGAGGGAGAGACAGACAGACAGACAGACAGACACCTGGTCTGGGCACAAAGTATCTGTTGTTACAGAAGTTCTCATTTCTCTCTATAATACACCTGATACTAATCAATACCCTCAACTACCTAAAGCCCATGCATGCTTACTCGGCAGTAAGGTTATTCTCTTTCGGTGGGATTTACTCCTAATAGATACGTATGATTGCAGGCAGACAGCTAGCTCCGTTGTTTAATAGGCTGTAAATAAAATTCTACATTAACAAAATTTATACCTGAACAACAGCATATAGGAGAAAAAATCATAGCAATAGTCTGAGCTATGCTTTTCTTCTTTAAATGGAAGTACTACCCATTTTAACCGGACATTAAGACTCATTAGTTTAGAATGTTAGTATGGCTTGCACTGAACCTTGACAGTACTTGTTTTCCTTACAAACTAGCTCAACTTTGTTTCCTTTAAATCTTGCTTTCATTTCATGCCGAGGCCGTGGCGAGCAGGGCACCCAAGAGCCTTCCTGAGCGTGCCATTGGCTCTGTCACAGGAGAGCTCGGTGGGGCTTCTCGTCTTCCGAGCCATGAAAAAACTCGCAGCCCTCCCTCTCTTTCCCTCCAGCTGTTACTGGCCCAGCTCTGGGGCGAGAGGGATTCAACCCGCCCACTTCGGACCAAGAGCTCAATTTTTAGGGAAAGAGAGTGGTGTGTGTGGGGGGGCTTTGGAAATAAAAGCACCGCAAGAGAAAAGGGGAAAGGCACGTTCTGGGTTCTGGACTCCGAGCCTTCCTCATTCTCATTCTTCCTTTCCCTTCCCACTCCCAGCTCCTTGTTCCTCTCCCCCCCTGCTTCCTTTTGCTTGAAGCTCCTTTCAGGGTGGGAGGGAAAACCAAATAAAAATGGGAAGGAGGCAAGGACGGAAAATGGTGCATGGCTGCAAAACAGGAGGAGGGCATTTTTCAGCCGCTTTCTGGGACTGAGAAGTTGAGGGGACCCAAGGAAGCAGCAACTGGCTGGAACTAAGATGACCCCCGCTCCCACCCCGCACCATCCTGCGCCGTCTTCTTTTTCTCTCCCTGCCCCCACTCTTCTCTCTCCCGGGAAGAAGGGGACTAACCTTTTTTAAAAAGTGCTGTTGCTGAGCAGAGAAAGGAGTAGCTGGGAAGGATGTTGCAATGGAGTTAAAACGACAGGAAAATTGCCCTTCCCCCATTCCTACCCCCCCTCTTTTTCTCCCCACCAGTTTCTTTTGGCTTTGGCTCTGGTACCAAAAGAGAGAATTCTCTTTTGTTTGTGAAGTCCCCTTCCTTTTTTCTGCCCAGCTGGACAAAGACGGGAGAGGGCTGCCACTGCCCATCTCAGCAGCTGCATGCGGCCCAACAAACTTCGCAGCCACACAAAGTGCCGCCAGCAGGCATGGGAAGGTCTTCTGGGATGCCCCACTGCTCCCAAGGCCGCACGGATGCAGAGGCCGCCCGGGTAGACTGCACCCAGAGGAGGAGGCTCTCCGCCCCAGCCGCCTCCTCGGCAGCAGCCCTGGCATTCAGCGCTCCCCTGCTGAAGCCCATGGGAGTTATGGTAGGCCTGCTGGTCCCACTCCCTGCTGCCCCTCCCCGGCAGGTGCCACTCACCTGGGCTAGCTCCTCTCAGCAGACGGCACAGTAGCAGACCTCACAGAATGCCCGCATTTACACAGAGCACCAGTAGCTCGCAGCGGCCAAAGGCCACCACCTCCAGCTTGCCGCAGCACAGGACACAGCTGCCCGGGCCCTACGAGCTGGGCCTCTCCCCTACCCCCACTGCAGCTGCAATGCCGGTGGCTTCAGGAGACGCTAGTCCGACGGGGACAGGGGGCGGCCCGGAAAGCTTCTAATCATGCGGTTGCGAAAGTTGCCAGGCTGCATCCCCCATCCCCACCGCAGCTGCACAGCCTTCAGGAGATGCTGGTGTGGGAAGGGGCTGCTGGCCCGGAAAGCTTTGTAACCATGTGGCTGCAAAGGTTGCCAGGTTGTGCACCCCATCCCTGCCGCAGCTGCACAATCTTCGGGAGATCCTGGTGCGGGAGGAGGCCACCGGCTCGGAAAGCTTCGTAACCACATGGTTGCGAATGTTTCCGGGCTGCCCTCCCCCCAATCCTCACCGCAGCTGCACAGCCTTCAGGAGATGTTGGCCAGTGGTGGGAGGGGCTGCTGGCCTGGAAAACTTCTAACCATGCAGCTGTGAAGGTTTCCGGGCTGCCGCCCTCCCATCCCCACTGCTGCTGCACAGCCTTTGGGTGATGCTGGCTGGCAGTGGGAGGGGGCCGCCGGCCCGGAAAACTCCGTAGCCACATGGCTGCAAAGCTTGCTGGGCTGCCCCCCGTCCCTGCCACGGCTGCAATGGCATCGGCCTTGGGAGACACTGGCCTGGCGGGGAGGGGGTGTAGGCTAGCGCAAATGCTTGCTTACCTATGTGTCGGCAGGAGGCAGTTCTGTGGATGCACGTGGCAAAGGCGAGGCAGGACGAGTGTCGGGCGGGATGAGTGAGCATTGGGCAAGTGAGTGTCAGGTGGGGCGAGTAAGCGTCAGGCAGGCGGGGTGGGCAAGCGAGCAAGCAGCAACATGGGGGGGACATGTTCGGGGGCGTGGCCAGCCAGCCGTTGCTACCGGTTCAGCGACCCATGCCCAATTACCGCTAACGGTTCTCCCGAACCAGTGCGAACTGGTAGCAATCAACCGATACATACATTCATATTTGTGTTAGTATGTAATATTGATTTATATACAGTATTTGCATAATGAGTTCTTATGAACTTTTAAGAACCCTGACTTCTTGACATATTCTAAATCTTTGGGTAAAGTTTAGTTTAGCTATTTGCTGTTTTCATGGAGCCAGATGAACAAGGACAGTTTACTTTATAAAAGAAAGGTGAAAAAGCTTTGTTACTTAGCTAATTTAAAGAAATGGGGGGGGGCAGCATATAGCTGTGATTATTGAATAGCACTAGATTGTCCTTTTTTCCTATTCCATCAATTGCCATAGAAACAAAGTAATATATAAAACCTTCAATTGCATAAATGATTTCTCTTTGTATACTTTTTACCTCTGTTCATAACTGCAGATTCAGAATAAGCCAAATCACAGGGGGCAAGTAATATTTAGTTTACTATGGCTTTGTAGACTTTAATTCATAGTCTAATTGGAGGAAAGCTGTTCCTTATAACATTTGAATTGAAGACTTATGTTACATGCAGTATACTCCATTGTACATCCACTACAAATCCAGTACAAACCTATGCATAATAAAATGTCTTTAAATAGCTACAGTAAGGTACAATGCAAAATGGATAAACTAAAAGTAAAAGCTTTAAATAGTTGCATGGGGTCTAAAGCAATATAACTAATTTAAAAGAAGGAAGTATTTCCATCTCTAATAAAAGAGAATATTTGTAGCTCAGTGTTGACATGAGGAGTCCTTGATGCTCTCTGAGCCTGCCTGTTTTCTTGCAGACATTTAATTACCCAAACTAGGTAACATCATCAGTGCTAGTAAGTAGTGGTGTTTGCTGTCAGTTTATATTCTATGGTAGTGGCTTGCTGGTTTGGTGGGGGTGGTCTTAGAGCTTTGATAGGGCTGTTTACTGTTGGCTCTTTAGTAGTTTCTTGATTGGGGTATTGTTTACTTGATCGTTGGTCTGATGTTAATCTTGTAGTCAATCTATGCTGATCTGGGTGCTGATTGGTGGTGGAGAGGTGGTTAGGTCTTTTTGTTCCCTTTTGGACTGAGTGATAGTCTCTTTTGCTTAATCTATAAATGTTGTTAATGTCTATGTGTCTATTTATGGCTGATTCGTCAGAGTGCTAGGCAGCAAGCTACAAGCTTGCCAAGTGAGAAGTTATCATGGATAGTATGACTAAACATATCTTTCAATTATCTGGTTTTAGGAGGAATTTTTATTAAAAGCATCATTAGTTGTAGGCTAATTAGTTCTAAATATCTTGGTTTCAAAAACTTAAAGAATAAGAATTGTTTTATTTTACTTTATGTGATTGGAAACAATATGAACAAGATATCTAGGTAACTCTTAAAACAGTAGTAAAGTTGACCTACATACAGTAAGGTTTTTTAAGGATGCAGTAGTAGCTATAAACCTCAGCAATAATAGTTTGATTGAATCAAATTCAATAACTTTGTAAGTTACAGCTGAAAGTTAACATACTGTGAGGTATTTTATGTACAGTACATGTTTAATGTATATTTAATCAGTACAACATTTTGATTAATGTTGCTAGAATACATCCCACAACCTGTTTCTTATCAATTTAATATTAGTTATTTATGTGATGACAAGCTATTGTTTTATTTTAGAACAGACCTATCACCATAGATTGTAGGTGATTCTAGTAATTCTGAGAAGCCAAAAGAAAATAATTCATTTGAGCATAGAGCACTCATTAGGAAAACTATGATATTGTTCTATTTAGTGGCATATAAAAGTACATAATTTGGACTTCTGGATTATGTTTTAAAAAGGTGACACAGAATATGGGTGACAATAATGAAAGCATTCTAAATTATTTATTTCTCTCATTTGGTGGAGGAGAGAATAGTATGTAAATGTATGAATGTATATTGTATTGATTGCTTCTACAAACTGCTTCTGAAATGATAACATATTCATAGTCTCTCAAAGGATATTTTATGGAAAAGCAGCCTATCATTATTATTCAAATGTGCGTATATAAGTATTAGCAATCACAGTCAATACTAATACAGCATCATGCTTATAGTTATGTAGGTTTTTTGGGGCTCGGGGTTGTCTACAGTTTCATGTGCTGCCCTAGACTGTATCAGATATTAGGGATTCTGTGCATTTGGCACAAGTTACAGTTGTATGGTCCTTCTGTTTCATTTCATATATAAAAATCACTGCAAACTATTTTGCATAATCAGCTTTCAAGATGGATATGATATCTATTTGATTCTGTTTTCAAAAAAGATCTACCACATTTCTGTTCAGAAAACTGACTATCCTGAAACATTCCTACTGGTTATTAATAAAATGTGGTGTTTTAAAGTATCTACTTCAAAAATTAAAGTGTTGATCAACAATGAGAGGAATGGCTAATTCTTTCAGTGTCTGTGTTTAGCTGTAAACAATACATGGTAAAAGATTACATCTGTATTTGCATAGATACAAATATTAGAATCTATATATATGTTGTCTGTGTCATTCCCTTGGATGGTTTTTAGGTAATAAAATTTGAAAAAGCCATTAAAAGAAACCAATTTATCAAGCTGGTAGTTACATTTTTATAATAAAACTATCCTGAACACTGCATATTTCAGCATGTACTAGTGCCAGTTTTCTGTATTGTGTTTTTCTTTCCTTTTTCTCAAGAGAATACTTCTCTATGGAGCAATCTTCTTCTTCTTTACAAATGCTTTCTAGTAAACACTGTTATCTTCAATATCTGGCTAGAAACAACAGTAGCCACACACAAGTCCTGCAGTTTGCTTTATGGCAAAAACCTAAGACATTCGTTACCTTAGGAACAATACAAAATAATCCCATCAGGATCCACAAAATAGAGTTTAATTCCTATGGTTCTTTCCACATTTGATTTTTTTAAAAAACCTTATAACAGCAACAAAACAAATGTGTTACGTCCTGAGGAGACGTTGTGCTCTACTCAACAAATTCCAGACATTTTCCCATTGGCTGTTTCTACCTAGTAACTACCAGGCGTTTTTCCCATTGGCTGAGCTGGAGAATTGGACAGCTCCTATTGGCTGCCGCCTTTTGACAGCTACTATAAAAAGCGCAGCTGACAGAAAGAGTTTGCTGGTCCTTGTTTGTTCTTGTTCTGTTAAGGTTGTCTTTGAATAAATGTTAGTTCTTGTACTACCTAGCCTCAGAAGTACCTTCTGTTGTTCTGCCAGATAGAACACTTGGAGACGAAGGTGGGATTCTGAGGCGACAGTATAGAGAAGGGGAGCTAGTCACTAAAAGAGCTGACTGCGCCTTGCTAAAGGCGATTCCGTTTTTTGCTAAATTGCCTTCCTTTTAAGGATGGCCTCTCAGGCAACCTTTGCACCTTATGAACCAGCCACTGAGACATGGAATGCTTACTTGGAGCATTTCAAGTGCTTCCTACAAGCTAACAACCTGGCCGAGCT
This sequence comes from Diadophis punctatus similis, assembly GCA_023053685.1. Lineage (NCBI taxonomy): Eukaryota > Metazoa > Chordata > Lepidosauria > Squamata > Dipsadidae > Diadophis > Diadophis punctatus. The sequence goes on along the minus strand of JALIGW010000004.1, from coordinate 41,496,293 downwards.
GTCCAGCGATCGGAAGCGGGCACATTTTTTAAATGCGTGTGACCCACAGATCTTCACGACGGCCAGAGCTTTGGTGGCACCAAAGTTCGTATACGCTGTGCCCTGGGACACTTTGCTGGGCAAATTGCAGAACCACTATGCACCAGCCCCGTCACATATATCCAGGCGCTTCACGTTTTCCCAGAGAATCCAAAGGGATGGATCAATCACTTCATGGCTGCTCTCAGAGATGCCGCCATTCCCTGTAGGTTCCCTGATTTAGACGACTCCCTGTTAGAACAATTGGTTTGTGGTGTGAGGGACATCCAACCCCAACGCCGGCTTCTAGCAAAAATGGACATCACCCTCCAGTCCGCACTGGATGATGTCTGCACGTCCGAGATGTCCAACAAATCTACCGCCGAGATGCACCGGACCCCAGCTCCGACCACCTCAGACCAAGCCACCACTGTCCATCACGATGATGCCACTCCTGATGACATGCCAGACAATGCATCGCAGCCACTTAAGGTAGCAGTTGTGAGGCCCCTCCTCAAGAAGCCTTCCCTGGACCCAACTGATTTAAAAAACTTCCGTCCAGTCTCCAACCTACTCTTTGTGGGTAAAGTTGTAGAGAAAGTGGTGGCGCTCCAACTCCTATGGCTGTTGGATGACATGGATTATCTAGATCCTCTTCAGTTGAGTTTCAGGCCCGGCTACAGCACAGAAACTGCCTTGGCCACACTGTTGGATGATCTCTGGATGATTTCCTCGCTGCCTACAACTACCAGTTGCTATACCACCCTGGCAAACCCCTTGCCAAGGCTGATGGCCTTAGCCGCTGCCCACTGCCAGTCTCTGTGCAGGACCCTGCACCCATTTCATCGGTCTTGCTCATTGACGAAATTCACAGCCCAGTCACCGCCTTCGATGTTGCCAAATTTTCCTCTAGATACCATACCATTGCCCAAGTCCTTCACTGAGTGCACAGCAGGTGGCCAGTGGAACAAGTACCTGAGCAATTCTTACCCTATAAAGTGAGGCAGTATGAACTCTCTGCTGTGGGGTAGCCAGGTTGTGGTCCCTCCGGTATTACAGACCTCAATTTTACAGTGCCTGCAGGAAGGGCATCCTGGCATAGCCAGAATGAAGGCACTTTGCCGCAGTTATGTTTGGTGGCCCATGGTGGATCAGGCCATCTCCGACTGGTGGGTAGATGCCAGACATGTCAACTGTCCAGGCCAGGGAATGGGAAGTTCCCAGGGGACCCTGGTCTAGGATCCATATTGATTTGGCTGGTCCTTTCCAGGGGCATACCTTCTTAACAGCACTAGATGCTTTCTCTAAGTGGGTGGAAATAGCCCTTCTATCATACACCACCTCTGAAACCATTAGCAGGGTCCTCCGCCAGTTATTCACCACCCATGGCCTGCCAGACATAGTGGTCTCGGACAATGGGCCACAGTTCACCTCAGCCCCATTCCAGGTGTTCCTGACAGTTAGGCATCCGCCACGCCCAGGCTGCACCCTTCCATCTGTCCAGCAATGGTTTGGCTGAACAAGCAGTGATGTCAGCCAGAGGCCCTGGCCAGGTTTGACCATAGAAATTGGCAGGACAGGTTGACCACATATTTCCTGGCACAGCACACCACCCCGTGCCCAGTTACCAACAGATGCCCAGCTGAATTACTTATGGGCCGGCGACTCAGGAACACCCTTGAAAGATTACACCCAAATTATGTGCCTAACAGCCCACTGGACTCGACTTTTGCAATAGGAAATGCCATATATGCCAGAAACTATGGGGCTGAGCCATGCTGGTTGCCATGGCAAATTATCGCCATAACCGGGCCCTGTTCTTATAGGGTCAGGTTGGAAGATGGCTGTACCTGGTGCCACCAGCTCCGGGAGCGTTCTTCTATTCTCACATCGATGCCCTGTGAGACTGCACATGAACAGGCCCAAAATGCAGCCGCCGCCAGCCTGCCACTAGAATCGACCGGTCATGACAAAACCCTGAGCACACCAACGCCGACGCCCAGCTTACCTGTAGACAGAGCCATATCCCATCGATCCCCAGGTCAAGCTGAACCGCTAACTGAACTTGGTCCACCATCTTTGGAGCATAATGCCTTCTGCTCCTAGTCCAAACAGTGAACCGCGTCACTCTGGAAGAAGCCTCAGGCGCCCTGCGTATTTGCTGGACTATGCATGCGCCAGGCTGGGGGGAAGGGGTGTTACGTCCTGAGGAGACACTGTGCTCGACCCAGCAACTACCAGACATTTTCCCATTGGCTGTTTCTACTTAGTAACTACTAGGCGTTTTTCCCATTGGCTGAAGCTTGACAGCTCAACTGGCGGGAGAATTGGACAGCTCCTATTGGCTGCTGCCTTTTGACAGCTACTATAAAAAGCGCAGCTGACAGAAAGAGTTTGCCGGTTCTTGTTTGTTCTTGTTCTTGTTCTTGTTCTGTTAAGGTTGTCTTTGAATAAACGTTACTTCTTGTACTACCTAGCCTCAGAAGTGCCTTCTATTGTTCTATATAGATAGAACAAAATGTTTATTTGACTGTCTAAGTGCACAGCTGGTGGCTTCCATGTGTGTTGGATTACAACTTTCAGAATTCCTAGGCAGCATTGCCAGTTTCTGCTGGTGATTGTGATTTCAACACATCCCATATAGCGTCAGGGTTAGAAGGCTGGTTTGAGACTGATACAGAATTGGAATCAGTAAATTGGATTTCTATATTGTACTAAAAGATGCATTGCTGAATAAATTTGCTGCTTCACACAACAACTGTAACTGAATTACTGTTTGCAAATCCAAAGGCTAGCTTAACACAACACACTAAATCGAAACCCAACAAACCACTTTAATCTTTAGTAGTACACTATGTGAATTTAGTCAACCACTTAATAAGTATACTCCATAGGCTTCATGAGAAAGTTTGATCTTGAATGCCTACAAATCTAAATTTTCATGCAGACATTCTACAAATGCTACTTAACAAAGACTGTTACTTTTTTCATGTAGATATTGCAACAAGATTCTTAATTTTTCTTACCAAAACTGAACCATGTCAAAGAAAAGTAAGCAGAGAAGGGCTAAAGTATTTGAAAAGTGAGTTTTCTTAAGAGATTCTCTTAATCAGCTTGTTTTACACAGTTCTGTGTGTGCGTTATGTACATATACATATACATATACTGTACATATACACATACACATACACATATACATATACCAGCGGTGGGTTGCTACCGGTATGGTCCAGATCTACTAACCGGTGGCGGTGGCGGGAGGCTCTGCCCACCCGCCCCAGACACTTCTGCGCATGCGCAGAAGCATCATGAGCGAGCGATAGCGTACACGCACGAACCAGTAGCGATGGGATTTGCAACCCATTATTGACATATACATATACATATACTGTACATATATACACAAACACATATAGTGGGGATAGTAAGTAGTTTGTAGTTTTTAGAATGATCAAATGGAGAAACACTGCTTTTATCCATTTAATGGATCTACAGAAAAGCAGTTTGCTTCAGACCATGAAGTGGTAATGAGTGATTTTAATTATTGTAACCTCTGTTGGGATATAAATTCTGCCAAGCCTGATCCTTTCATGAAATTCATGACTTGTCTTGCTGTCCACTTTCTCCTTGGATGACAGAAGAGAATCCTATTCTTTTATTAACTATGAAGGCTACTCCATTTCTTCTAGGGATTCTTACCTGCAGTAGTATACCTGATGGTCATCTGAATTAAATTCACCCATTCCTGTCCATTTTAGTTTGCTGATTCCTAAGAGGTCGATGTTCAGTCTTGTCATCTCTTGTTTGACCACGTCCAGCTTGCCTTGATTCATGGATCTTACATTCCAGGTTCCTATGGAGAATAGATCTTTACAGCATCTGACTTTCCTTTCACCACCAGATACATCCACATCTGAGTGTCCTTTCAGTTTTGGCCCAGTCGCTTCACTCTTTCTGGTGCTACTAGTACTAGCCTGCTGCTCTTCCCCAATAGCATACTGGACACCTTCCGACCTTTAGGGGATCATCTTCCAGTGTCATATCTTTTTGCCTTTTGGTACTGTCCATAGGGTCTTCATGGCAAAGATACTGGAGTGGGTTGCCATTTCCTTCTCCAGTGGTCACGTTTTGTCAGAGCTCTCTGCTATGACCTGTCCATCTTGGGTGGCCCTGCATGGCATAGCTCATAGCTTCATTGGGCTATGCAAGCCCCTGTTCCACGACAAGACAGTGACGCATGAAGGGGACTTTGTACTGTTCATTCTTAAATGAACAGGGCAAAGAAATAGAAGAAAACAATAGAATAGGGAGGACCAGAGACCTGTTCAAGAAAATTGGAGATATTAAGGGAACGTTTCATGCAAAGATGGTCATGATAAAGGGCCAAAATGGCAGGGACCTAACAGAGGCAGAAGAGATTAAGAAGAGATGGCAAAATTACACTACTATACAAGAACGAGCTTAACGTCCCTGATAACCACGATGGGGTGGCACTGACCTTGAGCCAGATATCCTGGAAGGTGAAGTCAAATGGGCCTTAGGAAGTCTGAGCAACAACAAAGCTAGTGGAGGTGACAGTATTCCAGTTGAGCTATTCAAAATCTTAAAAGACGATGCAGTAAAAATGCTACACTCAATTTGCCAGAAAACTTGGAAAACTCAACAGTGGCCATAGGATTGGAAAAGTTCAGTTTACATTCCAATTCCAAAGAAGAGCAATGCCAAAGAATGTTCAAACTACCACACCATTGCACTCATTTCACATGCTAGCAAAGTTATGCTCAAAATCCTACAAGCTAGGCTCCAGCAGTATGTGGATTGAGAACTACCAGAAGTACAGGCAGGATTTCGAAGAGGCAGAGAAACTAGAGATCAAATTGCCAACATATGCTGGATCATGGAGAAAGCTAGGGAGTTCCAGAAAAACATCTACTTCTGCTTCATTGATTATGCTAAAGCCTTTGATTGTGTGGATCACAACAAATTGTGGCAAATTCTTAAAGAGATGGGAGTACCAGACCATCTTATTTGTCTCTTGAGAAACCTATATGCGGATCAAGAAGCAATAGTGAGAACTGGACATGGAACCACTGATTGGTTCAAAATTGGGAAAGGAGTTTGGCAAGACTGTATACTGTCGCCCTACCTATTTAACTTATATGCAGAGCACATCATGAGAAAGGCAGGGCTAGATGAATCACAAGTTGGAATTAAGATTGAGGCCTTTGAACTATGGTGCTGGAGAAGACTCCTGCAAGTCCCTTGGACTGCAAGGCGAACAAACAAGTCAATCCTAGAGATCAACCCTGACGGCTCTTTAGAAGGCCAGATCCTGAAGATCAAACTCAAATACTTTGGCCACTTAATGAGAAGGAAGGAATCACTGAAGAGCCTAATGCTGAGAACAATTGAGGACAAAGGAGAAGGGGACGACAGAGAATGAGGTGGCTGGATGGAGTCACTGAAGCAGTCGGTGTGAGCTTAAATGGACTCTGGGGGATGGTAGAGGACAGAAAGGCCCGAGGAACATTGTCCATGGGGTCACCATACTAACAACAAAGTGAGAAATTAGTTAAGTGAGTTTTGCTCTATTTTACAACTTTTCTTGCCTCAAGGCAAGAAAGTTGTTAAGTAAATCACTGCAGTTGTTAAATTAGGTTATTAAGTGAATCTGGTTTTCCCATTGACTTTGCTTGTCAGAAGGTTGCAAAAGGTGATCACATGACCCTGGGATACTGCAACTGTTATAAATGTGAGTCAGTTGTCAAGCATCCGAATATAAAGCAAGTGACCATGGGGATGCTGCAACAGTGTGAAAAATGGTCATAAATCACTTTTTTCAGTGTCATAACTTTGAACAGTCACTAAGTGAATTGTTATAAGTTAAGGACTACCTGTACAGAATTAATCCAATTGTTTAATGCTAGCAACCAAAATATTACTTGCTGCTTTTAAAGCATTCATGAATTTTGTTTCAACTGTTAATTTATTATTTATTTATTTATTATGGTGTTCTTATATGCCGCCCAACTCCCGAAGGACTCAGGGTGGCATACAACAGAAAAAAATACAGGACACCAATTTATAAATAACACATTAAAACGAGATATATAAAAATTAAAAAATACAATATTTAAAATAATCCAATACCCATTCAATAACCATACATACTTGGGGTGAGCTTGAGTGGTTTAGACTCTACCCCCAGCCTGCAGGAAAAGCCATGTCTTAACGGCTTTTCGGAAGGCCAGCAGATTGGGGATAGTTCGGTTCTCTGGGGGAAGTTGGTTCCAGAGCGCGGGGCCGGCCACAGAGAAGGCTCTCCCCCTAGGGCCCGCCAGGCGGCATTGCTTGGCCGACGGGACCTGGAGGAGGCCAACTCTGTGGGCCCTAACCGGTCGAAGGGAAGTATGAGGCAGAATGCGGTCCCAGAGATAACCTGGTCCTAAGCCATGAAGGGCTTTAAAGATGGTGATCAACACCTTGAATTGGACCCGGAGACCGATGGGCAACCAATGCAGCTGGCGGAGTATAGGTGTCACGTGGGTGTACCTTGGCACACCCACCACAGCACGCGCAGCCGCATTTTGCACCAGCTGAAGTCTCCAGATACTCTTCAAGGGTAGCCCCATGTAGAGCGCGTTGCAGTAGTCCAAGCGCGAGGTGACAAGGGCATGAGTGACCGTGAGTAGAGCCTCCTTCTCCAAGTATGGCCGCAACTGGTGCACCAGGTGAACCTGTGCAAAGGCCCCCCTAGCCACAGCAGAAAGATGGTGATCCAATTTTAGCTGTGGATCTAGGAGGAGCCCCAGGTTGCGGACCTGATCCGAGGGAGTCAGTTTTGCTCCCTCGAACACCAAGGAGGGGCAGTTGACATAGTCCTTGGGAGGCAGTATCCAAAGCCACTCAGTCTTGTCGGGATTAAGTCTGAGTCTGTTCCTCCCCATCCAGATCCTAATGTCGTCCAGGCACCGGCACATTACATCAACTGCCTCCCTGAAGTCAGACGGGGTGGTGATGTACAGCTGGGTGTCATCAGCGTACTGGTGGAAACACACCCCATGTCTGCGGATGATCTCCCCCAGCGGTTTCATGTAAATGTTAAACAGGATGGGCGAGAGAACCGACCCCTGAGGCACCCCACATGATAGGGGCCTAGGGGACGATCTCTGTCCTCCTGCTAACACCGACTGCATCCTATCAGCGAGATAAGAAGAGAACCACCGCAAAACGGTGCCTCCCACCCCCAACTCACTGAGACGATGCAGAAGGATACCATGGTCGATGGTATCGAAAGCCGCTGAGAGGTCAAGTAGCACCAGGATGGAGGAATTTCCCCCATCCCGGGCCCGCCAGAGATCATCCATCAGGGCGACCAAGGCAGTTTCTGTACTGTAGCCGCGCCTGAAGCCCGACTGATAAGGATCAAGATGATCTGTTTCATCCAGAAGCTGCAGAAGCTGAGTAACCACCACCTTCTCCACAACTTTCCCCCAAAAGGGCAAGTTGGAGACCGGACGATAGTTCTTCAAATCAGCTGGATCCAGGGAAGGCTTCTTCAGGAGGGGTCTCACCACCGCAGCTTTTAACGACTGCGGTACGGATCCCTCTCTCAAAGAAGCGGTGACCACCGCCTGGATCCAGCCGCGTGCCACCACTCTACTGGCCGAGACCAACCAGGAGGGGCACGGGTCCAATAAACAGGTGGAGGTACCCATCGCTCCCACAGCTCTGTCCACATCTTCGGGAGAAACAGGCCCAAACTCTTCCCATAACGGTGGACTAAGACTTGCCCCTGTCAACTCTATGGACTTTGCCCAGCCAGAGTCCAGGTTCGACCGAATCTGAGCGACTTTATCCGACAGAAACTCAGCGAATTCCTCAGCTCTGCCTTGTAAATGTTCCTCGCTCCCCCTTTAGCAAGGAGGGAGCGAGTCACCCTAAACAAGGCGGCTGGGCGAGAATCTGCGGACGCAATAAGAGCGGAAAAATAGGATCGTTTTGCCGCCCTTATCGCCACTAAATAAGATCTGATGTAAATTCTTAATAGTGTTCGGTCAGACTCGGTTTTGCTGGCTCTCCAGCGGCGCTCTAGACGTCTCTTCTGGCATTTCATCTCCCGGAGCTCCTCGGTAAACCAGGGAGCTTTCCGGGATCTACTGCCGTGGAGAGGTCGCTTAGGCGCAATTCGGTCTAACGCCCCTGATGCTGCGGTGTTCCAAGCAGCCACCAGGGAGTCAGCCGAATTGTGTACCAGGGTTTCAGGTATTTCCCCAAGTTCCCTCTGGAATCCTTCCGGCTCCATTAGGCGCCTGGGGTGGAACCACCTAGTCGGTCCCGCCTCCCTGTGGGGGAGGAGTGGGGCTGCGAAATCCAACCTCAGTAGGAAATGATCTGACCATGACAGAGGGGTGATGACTATGTCCCTTTTCTTCAGATCATCTCTCCACTGCCCCGAAAGAAACACTAGGTCGAGCGTGTGACCACCCTCATGAGTCGGATCCTGGATTACTTGGGTCAGGTCCATGGTTGTCATGGAATCCATGAACTCCTGAGCTATCCCAGAGGTTTCGCCAGCAGAAGGCAAGTTGAAGTCCCCCAGCACCATAAGCCTAGGGAACTCAACCGCCAAGCCGGCTACTGCCTCGAGCAGCTCAGGCAGGGCCTTACTTACGTAGCTGGGAGGCAGGTACGTTAAGAAAAGGCCCACCTGTACCCCTAAGTCCAACTTCAGAAGGAGCGTCTCACACCCAACAATCTCCGGGGCAGGGATCCTACGAGGATGCAGGTTTCCGCACGTTATTATTGCCACTCCTCCCTCCTTCCCTGGGGTCGGGGATGATGCTGCACTGAGAACCCATCTGGGCATATCTCAGAGAGAGCTACTCCCCCCTCCAGGCCCAGCCAGGTCTCAGTTACACAAACCAGGTTGGCCCCCTCTTCTGTGATTAAATCACGTATCAGGGGGGCTTTGTTGGTGATTGACCTGGCGTTAAGCAGCAGCATCCTGAGCCCAGGGCCCTGAACAACCTGGTTACCAGGTACCCGGGATGAGCAAGAGGAACCACATCGGAGGGGCCGGAACAAGGGATCGCTTGTACACAGCGAGGTCTTATTCCCCGAGAGCGGCCCACCCCTCTGCTCCCGCCATACCTGCCTCTTCCCATTATGACTGAGATGTTCCGGCTCTCGTCCCTACCAGAGACCCCCTCCCCTCCCCCGCTGGTCCCCCTCCCATCCTGCAGGCCATCCATACCATACATACTGGGCTGGGTAAAAGAGCCCGGACCCCCTCCGCTTCTGTTTGTACACTCAGCGAAGGGGGGCCAAGCCTTGGTTCCCAGCTCCCTCATATTATCTTCTAAAATTTCTAAAAAAAATTTAATTGGTATAACACTAAGCATAATTTTCATCTATGTGTATAGATTTAGAATGGTGGGCATACTTACAACTACTATCAAAATATAGGAAAGATAAAAAAGATCCAGGTATAAAAACGGAAACAACTGAATTAGACAAAATACTATTAGGACCAGAAGATTAAATGATTAAAAAATATATCATTATTTCTTAGAACAAGCCCTATATGAAGAGCAAGTCAAGGAAACCATGATTTATTTATTTATTTATTTATTTATTTATTTATTATTTATTTTATTTAAATGGATTTATATGCTGCCCAACTCTCAGGGGACTCTGGGCGGCTCACAACATGTCCAGTCCATTTATCAATATAAAAAAAGACACAACAATTAAAAACTACAAAAATTAAAAAGAGCATCTAACATTCATAATCAAGGGGGGAGACCCATATCTGGTCTGGTTGGTCTCACTTTCACCCCGCCTGCCGGAAGAGCCAAGTTTTTATTGCTTTACAGAAGGCCAGCAGGGTGGGGATAGTCCTGATCTCTGGAGGGAGTTGGTTCCAAAGGGAGGGAGCTCCCACAGAGAAGGCTCTCCCCCTCGGCCCCACCAACCGGCATTGCTTGGTCGATGGGACCTGGAGGAGACCAACTCTGTGGGACCTAACCAGTCGTAGGGAGGTATGCAGCAGGATGCGGTCCCGAAGGTAACCTGGCCCTGAGCCATGTAGGGCTTTAAAGGTTAAAACCAACACCTTAAATTGGATCCGGAGACTAATGGGCAGCCAATGCAGCTGGCGGAGGATAGGTGTTACGTGGGTGTATCTAGGTACACCCACCACAGCTCGCGCAGCTGCATTTTGCACCAATTGCAGTCGCCGGACACTCTTCAAGGGTAGCCCCATGTAGAGCGCGTTGCAGTAACGCGCGCAGTAATCTAGCCGGGAGGTGATAAGGGCGTGAGTGACTGTGAGAAGTGCCTCCTTCTCCAAGTAGGGTCGCAATTGGTGCACCAGGCGTACCTGTGCAAAGGTCCCCCTAGCCACAGCTGAAGTAGGGATTTTGGATACAATATTGATTTAAACAAATGGCAGGATTTATGGAATAGGAACCGGAAACTTACTCTAGACACTTCATATAAAGAGAACCTCTATAAAATGTTCTACAGATGGCATTTCCCACCAAAGATGGGCCCAAATCTCTCACCGATGTGCTGGAAATGTAAAGTGCTACCAGGGACATATTATCACATGTGGTGGGAATGCTCAAAAACACGTGAATTCTGGAACAAAATAAAACAGTGGCTAGAAGAAATATTAATGGTAAAATTAGAATTAAAACCTGAACTTTTCCTACTGGAAATTACTATAGACAAATATGATAAAGGGATAATATATTTAATGTTACACATTTTAACTGCTGCGAGATTGGCATTCGCACAAAAATGGAAAAACAAAAGATACCCCCACAGAAGAAGAGATTTTATATAAAATATTGTCTTGTGCAGAGATGGACAGACTAACGATGGAGTTAAAAGAAAAAAATGAATCAGAGTGTTTTGAAACATGGGATAAATTATACCAATGATGGGAAAAGAGGAAAGTCAGGATTGTGAATTAGCGATAAAAGTGGAGATGTATAGAATTCTAATTATTTCTAAGAAAGATAATGGAATTGATATTGTATAAAAAATGAAGTCATATTTAGATAGAGACAAAGATGTATATTTAGGAAAAGAAGCAATTTCATGTAAATATGTAAACTGGATCATCCGTCATGTACTTGTCTTTTTGTTTTGTTTTCTATGTTTGTTTGTTTTTAATTGCATTATAAACAAAAAACTTTAAAAAATTTATTAACAGAGTTGGAAGGGACCTTGCAGGTCATCTAATCCAACCCTCTGCCCAAGCAGGCGACCCTACATCTACCTCTACCTAGGATCAAACTCACAACCTCTTGATTGTGAGGCAAGAGCTCCACTTCTAGGCCACTGATCTATGTGCAGTCCTTGGTGCTCTCTGAGCTTGATTGTTTCCTTGCAGACATTTCATTACCCAACTAGTTAACATCATCAGTGCTAGAAGGGAATGGGATTTTTTCCTCATTTTATATAATAGTGGCTTGTTGTCAGTGTTTGTGAAAGGGTTTTTTGATGGCTCTTTCACTGTTGTCCTCCACTGTATTAATCTTGGTGATAATATCTCCTTATCTGGGTTTATTGGTGGCCAGGAGGTGTTTTGGTCTTTTGTTTCCATTTTAGCTACTTGATAGTCCCTTTTGAATGTATGTAGCTATTGTTTATCTCTATGTGCTTGCTAATGGATGATTTGCCTGAGTGCCAGGCTTCCAGGAATTCTGTAGCATTTTTGGATTTAATTTAGGATGCTCACAATTTCCCAGTTCAAACTATGGTTAAGTCTATCCATATGTTGTGCGATTAAGAAGTTTTCATCATGTCTCCTGACTGCTAGTTGGTGTTTAGGGATGTGATCAGCTAGTCTCATGCCTGTTTGTTACAGTCTTTACACTGTAATCCTGGTATTAATCCCTGTTTATCCGGGTGTTGATTGCTGGTGAAGAAGTGTTCTGGTCTTTTTATTTCCTTTTTAGCTTATTATCTCTTTTAAATGGTATATAAGTATTGTTTATCTTTATGTGCATGTGGATGGCTAATTTATCTGAGTGTCAAGGTTCCAGGAATTCTTTAAGGTTTTTGGATTTAGGTTGGTCTAGGATGCTCACAGTTTCCTGGTTCAAACTATGATTAAGTCTATTCATGTGTTGTGCGATTAAAGAGCTTTCATCATGTCTCCTGACTGCTAGTTGGTGTTTAGGGATATGATCAGCTAGACTCCCGCCTGTTTGTCCTACTTAGTGGCTGTTACAATCCTTACACTGTATGTTGTAAATAATTCCTGTTTTTTTTCTTCCAGGGCTGCTGGATCCTTTAATTTACTTAACATGTTTTGGAGGTTTCTTCTTGTTGGCATTTTATTATATTGGGAAACTGCATTTTTTTTTGAACAAAGCATCAGAATAAATAAATAAATAAATAAATAAATAAATAAATAAATAAATAAATAAATAAATAAATAAATAAATAAATAAATAAAATTTATTTATTTAGAAGTTAAAATGAAAGAGTTAAATCAAAAGAACATATTTTATCAATTAGAGATGGAGAAAGGGTAAACAACATAGTTAATTCTGGTTCTGTGAACAGTTTTGCCTGATTAAAATTAGTGGGGTGGTGATTCTGTTCTTTGAAGTGTATCTTATAGATTGTTTATTTTAGTAAGAGATTATATATACTATGTTATAAACTTGTGTTAATTTCAACTTTAATTTCTTGTCGAAATGTTTTATAGTTTCAGACTAAAGTGATTACTAAATCGTTACTTTCAGAAAAACTAGATTAACATTTGAGGTCAGACTTGATTCATCTCTTCGGGCAATGCTTTTCTCACCTCAGTCCAACTATTTGTAGTTGTTATTCTTTGCTTTTAAAACTCTTATTTGTTATACATTGAAGTCTGACAATGTTTGGCAATTATACAATGTTTTCAGAGATTATTTATTTTCAAGTTAAATCTTGAGAAATGGAAAAAGATGTGAAGGAAGCAAATCAAATTATCAGATAGATATAATTTAAATTCTGATCAAGTTAAAAATGAGAAGATTATTTAGAAGAGAATTTACAGTTTTCATATAAAATGACAGGATCAGATCAGAACACAGTGTGTATTTTAAAATCCTATAATTAGGCAGCCCACAAAGTAAATTTAGAATGTAAAAATAACACATATTTTTATGGCAAGCGTGTGTTATTGGAGATCTTTTAGATATTGGGCACTAGTTCTTCCATTACTGTTCCCCTGTCAACTCGCAAAGCCTCTCTAGCCTGCTCTCTCTTTCCCCTTCTCTCTCACACCCCTATATGAGCTACTAGCCTTCTATACAACTGTTCTACACCGATAGAGCAATTCACTTCATATGAACATCAGGGACTAAGTATTAATCATGCCAGTGTTCAGTAAACCATATCTAAAGGAGTGCTTGTTCCTCAGGGCTTAATATGGATAATATGTTGAAAAGAGAAATTGGGAAATGAGGCTTTTCTGATAAGTGATAAATTCTGATAAATTCATGAAGTATGAATTAATGGCAGTGTACCAGCTTTCTTTTCCTGAATGCCTGATTGTATTATTGAGATTGTTATGGTTTAACTTTTTGTGGAACCTTCTTCCTATTTGAATGGTGAGGGAAGGGAATGAGCAAGTTTTCTTTTTCCATCAAGCCTTTGTTGCTTAAATTAAAAGAACCAAATTATTGGATGCTGTGGGTGTGTGGAGAGTTTTGGACGGTGTTTTATTCACCAGAGAGCATTCCCTTTTCGATAAGATTTACACATTTCCTGAGCAAACAGACCTTCAAACCAAGAGGACAGATTGCTTTGTAGGCATAGATCTTTTCTCTCCAGGAAGTGTAGCCATGTACAATCACATTAGCGAAACAGCTGCTTTCTTTGTGTGGCTCACCCAGTGGGTTGCTGTGAAAGTTCCTAACGAGAATAAAACCAATTAGCCGATTAGAAAGAATGCATGAGAAGCACACTCACACAAGATGTCTTCCTGCAGCAGAAGTGTAAAAGATGTGGTGAGGCAAAGATTTGTACACCACTGGGAAGATTGTCCAACAGTAAATGCCACAACATAGCTTTTTTTCTCCCTGTTCAATACATATTTAAAGAGCAAAAAGCAGAACATATATCAAAGCTAATGTTCAGATGGTTAACAGAGCATGTGATACTCAGATCTGAACATTTTAGAAGTTTTAGATTAGGATGGGATGTTATTTTTTTTTCAAAAAGGACCTCATCTAAATGTAAATTTGTTGTTGGTTTATCAAAACAAATTTAGTAAAAAAAAACCTTAGTATTTTCCAAGATCAAAGCCACATATAATACTTGTAAATCAAGTGTTCAAAGTGATTAGTGATCTGCATTACACTCAAAAAATCAGATTACTATCATTCAAAATCTAATACAAAATAAACTTCTTGAACAGCATTTTAGGCCCTGTTTGCCCAACATGCTTAGCAGAACCCTATAGGAATATTGTGTTATGCAAATGGAAAACTAACTCGGTTAATCATTAGGGATCATTTTTAGTCTCCAGTTTCTCCACAACTAAATCCATGTTTTCTGAATGGCTAACCAGCTTATTAACAGAATCGTCGGCCTTATATTCGAGATATAATGTCCTAGAGACCAGTTTTTACTCTTCATGGTCACATTGAATGATGTCACATTGGTCCCATATATACCAATATATATTACTACAAATTTATTTTATGGAGGAGGGGGGAGGGGTTATAAAGGAAAACCCATGATATGTCTGTCTTTATGGAGATTGTGAAGATTAAATAATGGTCAGTAGAATAGACACCCTGGTTCATACACTGTTCAAGGTCAATTATTCTGCAGTAGGAGATGATTCATTCAGCCAAGTTATACAAACAAAAGTGGTGTGCAAAGTGCACATGTTCAGAGAACTGGGTGTCAGTTAGTCTATGGTCAATGTTTCTAGTGAATAAAGAACAAATTTAAAATATTCTGCATTATTTCATGTAAAATTGGCATGTTGACTAAATTCTGACTTATTTTGTCATTTTTTTCTGAAAAGAAACTAAAATCCTGCACCTAACATAATCATCAGTCTGAATCACAATACTAAAATTAGAGTACTGTAGTATTTCCCTCCATTTTGCAGATGGAAGGATTGAAGCCAAGAATTAGTTTGCCCAAAACTACTAAGTGTATGTAATGTTTCAAATATTCAATGGTATGTTGTGAATGGTTTCAAACAATAGTTGGGTGACTAGCACTTTCTGTTGACATAAACCCCCTCTAAAACTAAATTGGTTGTACTGATATCAACTTCCTGTATTTTCCAGGAATATTTTTCAAAGATACCAATTACTTTTGCTTTTTTTCTGGGAAAATAGATTCATTTTTAGATTCATTTCAAAATGAAATATGAGGCTGCAATATCTGCCATGTTTATTTTCTAACAATATCTATGCAGCCTCTGTAGGATTTGTTACTGTATGTTATTATAGCTCATTTCCTTTTGGCCAGTTTGGGCTATATTGTGAAAAATAAATATATTCAAAATATTGCTTAATAAATATCTACAATAATTGAAATCCACCAGTATTTAAATCAATATATTCAATTAATTTGCTGAATGTTTTTATTCTAATTTAATACTAATAAATATAAGAAGCTAACCAGCTGAAAAGCAAGGTAAACAACTAAAACAAATTAGTTTGTGATGAAAACCTAATCTAGCTTTAGTAAATAGTCTTGCATTTAAATAAACTAAAACATAAATTGTTGCAATATTTTAGAGATTACGCAAGAGTGAGCATGAAGTACCAAAAAGAAATAAACAGAATTTAACTGCTGGATAATTTTATTTGAATGTACATTGTTCAATATTTTCAGTCACATAAAATCATTTTATACACACACACACACACACACACACACACACACACACACACACACACACACAATTATGTAGAAATAATATACATAATGCAGTATTTTGACAATAAACTGATTGTGATAATCAATCAAGTACATTGTCAGTTAACTATAGATGCATCACTGACTAACTTGCTGCTTATATCCTTGCGATTTATATTAATATTGTTTCCTGATTGCTTATTTGTACCCTATGACAATAATTAAGAGTTGTATGTCATGATTCTTGACAAATGTATCTTGTCTTTTTATGTACACTGAGAGCATATGCACCAAAGACAAATTCCTTGTGTGTCCAATCACACTTGGCCAATAAAGAATTCTATTCTATTCTATCACATAGATTAGAATTTCAGTGCTCCCCAACCAGTGTGCCGTGGCACACTGGTGTGCCGTGAGGCCATGCCAAGTGTGCCGCGGCAAAAGCTCGCGTCATATCCAGAACGGCCTGCCGCCCACCGAATGTTAGATTTTGCCCAGCAACGTTTTGTTGCATTCGATGTGCGGCCATGGCCCTACAGCTCTGAGTTCGAGAAGTTCTATCCCCCCCTTCCCCTGCTCACGATTGTCCTATCACAAGTCTACAGGGCCTGGACAGAGCAGTGTTCATTATTAGGTATTACCTATCTGTCGTTTTCTGCACTGTGTTCTAATTTTTAAGTTCGCATAGTTCAGGGCTGGCCAAACCGTGGCGCATGCGCCAAATGTGGCGCATTGGATGATTGCAAGTGGCGCATTGCAATCATCCAATGGCTGACGCCTCTCCTGCCCGCGTGACTTGCTGTCTTTTAAAACTCAAGCTGCCTCGGCTTGAGTTTTAAAAGACAGCAAGACGCGGGCGGGAGAGGCAGGTCTGGTCATTAAGCCTGCTGGCCGCTGCAGCGAGGCTTAATGAGCAGACCTGCTGCCCTGGACACAACAGCGAGGAACGCGAGGAGGAGGTACCGGGGCATGTCCCAGGTAGGACACGCGTCTCGCGCTGGGGGTTGGCAGGATGGGTGGGGCAGGACTGGCGGACGGGACGGGGCACGCGTCCTACCTGGGACTTTTCCCGGTAGCTCCAGTCGCGTTCCTTGCTAATAGCATCCAGAGCAGAGCAGCCCCTTCCAAAAGATAACATCTCGCAAGACGTTATCTTTTGGAAGGGGCTGCTCTGCTCTGGACGCTATTATAGTAGCAAGGAACGCGACTGGAGCTACTGGGAAAAGTCCCAGGTAGGACACGCGTCTCGCGCTGGGGGTTGGCAGGGCGGGCGGGGCAGGACTGGCGGGCGGGACGGGGCGCGCGTCCTACCTGGGACTTTTCCCGGTAGCTCCAGTCGCGGGCTGGCTTGATTTGAGGCTTGGCAGGGGGGCGTGGCGGGGCAGGGCACGAGTCCTCCTCCCTGCCGCTTCTGTTTGTGGAAGCCGAAGAGCCTTACCGGTAGTTTGGGAGAAAGAAAGAAAGTTTTTTGCTGCTTTCCTTCAGTGCACTCAAAAGCAGAAGCAGCAAAAAACTTACTTTCTCCCAAACTACCAGTAAGGCTCTTCAGCTTCCACATACAGCCTGGAAAGCAGTCTCACGCATCTCGCGCTAGGGCTGGCTTGATTTGGGGTTTGGCAGGGCGCGAGTGAGGAAGGCGTCGGCAAGAGGCAGAGCCGAAAGGGAGGGCGACAGGGATGTCTGCTTCTTAAGACAGCAAACTTCCTTGTCGCCAAGCTCCGCCTCTTGCCGACGCCTCCTCACTTGCTGGATTGACTCATCTGCTCTGGGCTGCCTTGGGCGGCTTGAGTTATAAAAGACAGCAAAACGCGGGCAGGAGAGGCAGGTCTTGCTCATTAAGCCTCGCTGGCCGCTGCAGTGAGGCTTAATGAGCAAGACCTGCCACTCCCGCCCACGTTTTGCTTTCTTTTAAAACTCAAGCCGAAGCAGCAGGTGGGGGAAGCGGCCCCCGGCCACTTCCCCCACCCACCTGGACGCCGCCATTTGCGGTCTTTTGCCCTCTGCGCATGCGCACAGCGTTCTACGCATGCTCAGAGGGCAAAACTCAAATGGCGGCATCCAGGCGGGCCCGCCCACCTGGGACGCCTGGGCCAATTGGCGCATGGTATCATTAAGGTTGGCCACCACTGACCTACCTAATTATCAAATAAAATAATAAATCAAGTAATTCTGTTATGCCCAGTTTGACATTCCTATACTATTATACTCTTCAAAACAATATTTTGAAGATTATATTTGTTTTTTATCCAATTTTTGTATGTGGTGTGCCGTGGAATTTTGGGAGAGGCTATGGTGTGCTGAGGGTGACAAAAGGTTGGGGAGCACTGGATTAGATGTTCTTGGGGGTTGTGTCACATTAGTTTTTGCAATAAACACACACAACACATATACAATATATAATTACAATTCTACTCTTTTATTCCTTAAGATGCTTCAATTATTATAACATTTTTCCAGGTTTTTTTTTAAATGATTTTTTTTTACCATCTGGTGTTTTCTGTCCCAGTACTGGTTTCCCAGTACTCATGTATAACCATTGGTTGCTTTTTTAAATCAAATACGGTATGTATTACTTTTGAAACAATAGGTATAAAATAAATTACATTATTATTATTTTGATCATTTAATTAAGAGGAGAAGTGTATATAATTCAAAGGCAAATTTTATTGAAATATATTCTGTCAAGACCTTGAAAATGAATTACCCATCTCTTCACATTGCTTTAACTTTTAATTCCCACTCTGTGTGTCTTTTACTATAATAGTTAGGCAGTTTTCTTCAAATTAACAGCCTTTTTCTAAAAATATTTTTGTCATTTTCAACATTTATTAATGGCATAATGTTGTTATTTTGTTTTAATTTTAGCTTGTCACTGTCAACAAATGCTAATCACAGTTCCAAATCATGTCTATGTAATGAGATAATGTATATATTATGAATTGATACTATGATTAATCACAATATCTCTCTGCCATTCATTAAAGTAGTATCCCTTTTTTTAGACGTATCATACCCGGCCTTCACAAGCTAGACTTTCAGTGGGCCAAAGATATCATATAGATAGAAGAATTAGATTTTTCTATTGTGTAGTGGGCTTCAGTAGGCAAGAAGCAGACCAGCATAGCTACAACAGTATTTATTGACTCAAAACTGGAACTGAGGAATTGCAGGCAATTCCCTGTAATTTATACTCTGGGCCCACAGGGCCTTAACCAATCATAATACTTGAAAAAGCCCGCCCAAATATGAATGTTCCAAATGTCCCTCCAAAACAGTTGGAGTTAACAGTTAGGGTCATCTAAAGGTTAGTTTCACCTTAGCAGAGCTTAACAGGGTCATCTAAAGGTTAGTTTCACTTTAGCAGGGCTTAACACAACCATATACTGTATATTTAATACATAACATTTCTATATAGTTCTTCTGCCCCACAGCTATGTGAGCCCACAATTGTGGTGTGACTGCTTTAAGAAGTCAATTTATTAAAGTTAATGAAACTCTTAAAGCAGTGGATCTTGAATGGTAAGCAGAGAGGTGTTCCAAGGAATTGTTCTTGTGGTATGCACGACCCTTGTACAGGTATACTAGCAGTTCTTCTGGTATCTCTGCATTGCTCTTGTTATAAAGCAGAAGGGTAGGAACTTTGCTAGTTTCATTTACTTTGCATTTTGAATTCAAACACTTGTTTAATTGAATAATAATTTAACTATAGTTATCAACTCAAATAATGATTTATAAAGTCTCCTTGTTCATATTATTTCAGTGAGCACTGTCAATTGCTGCTTTCATGCTTGTTTATACACAAAAAAGTATAACATTCCCTGCCCCCAATCCCCCATTGCATTCTTTGTTCATCCAATTTGGATTAGATGGATTACTTCTCCTAGCTTGCTTTCCTTTTCCTCATTTCTCATTCAGAGCATGGTAAATTTATTACTAAAGAACTCAGGATCTTATTCGGCTGCAGTTTTCATCATTCCTGACTAGTAGCCAGGGTACATGATGGGGATTAAGCCCAACAATATTAGGAGAACCACTGATTCCCCATTCCTGATCCGCACTGACTGATTCTAGCTCTAAGATGCATATAGCAGCCTTTGCTAGCAATTCTGGGTAATATCCGAGACATTGGGACTATTTGAATGTAAACTTTCTTCATCATGAAATTTGATTTCTTCATCATTTGAACTTTTAATGCTGAAGCTATCTGGTAGCTGAAGAGGAAATATCTAAGACTTTTGTAGTGCCTACCTGTTGAATAGTCAAGATAAATAATAACAGAAACAGATAGTTCTTTTATCGGATTCTTACCCATATCAAGACATTAAATGTTGCAGTGCTTCCACAGTATCTTGAATTAGATCAGAGATAACCATCCAGATGCTCTTGCTGCATTGTATAGGAGAAATGGGCATTTCAACTTAATCTACATTAGGTTTCTTTAAGGCAACACCATTTTTCCTCCTAAACGACTTTATTAGTGTTGAATATCAGCTACAGGGGGGGGGGGGGAGGGATTTGATTGAAAATACAATGATCTGATACACTTATGTTTATATTGTTTATATTACCCTGAAAAATACTTCGCCTGAACATCTCATATGGCATGGATTATGTTGCAAGACTTTTTTAAAAAAATCAACTCCATTTCCCCCAAATTTTAAATAAGAACTTTTAAAATTGGGCATAGAATGTGAGTTAGGTTATATGCCATTTTGGCAAGTGAATGATATTGACTTTGGAGATCAAAGGCTTTCTTTCAAATAGTGCTTTCAGGAGGCTGGAATTAGAGGGTACACTTAATTTTGCTTAGATAT
This sequence comes from Diadophis punctatus similis, assembly GCA_023053685.1. NCBI lineage: Eukaryota > Metazoa > Chordata > Lepidosauria > Squamata > Dipsadidae > Diadophis > Diadophis punctatus. Next base: position 41,475,567 of record JALIGW010000004.1, on the reverse strand, counting down.
ATAGCCTTGCCATGCAGTCTGTTCTAAAACCACAAAAAAGAATTTAAAAAGATTGAAAGATACAAGGTTAGCACTTTTTAAAGTTTATAAGCACTGTATTGTGAGCTGTTGGAATCCAGTGGAGATAAAAGAAAAAAAGAAAACTGAGATAAGCTCTCACTATCACAGCAAGGAGGAACTAGAGGCTATAGCAACCATGTTGCTTGCCCTGAAAACAAGACGAGGGTAACAGCACCATTATAAATACAGTGCATGTTCCAGAATGAGATCTACCATGTCTGCTTGCTAAACAGTATGGAAGATACAAAGCAGTTCTTCTGGGAAGATGAATTTTGAGATCTTGCTCTGAAAAATAGCATGGGGGCTTGCTTGTTCACAGCAATGGTGGTGAACGTAGAGACTTACAAAAGATGCTGTTAACACAAGGCTTGCTCTGATTCTTTCTAAAGTCTTCCTGGATGCTTTGAATTGTCCAATTTTTTTTGCTGTTTTTTGAAAGGAAGGTTGCTACAACCATTTTATTTTAAAAGAATTATGAGATGGGATCTAGCTGGAGACGAGAAGCATTGCTGAATTAAAGTTTATGCTGGAGGCTGATGCTAAGCTTTGCAGCATGTTAGTTTCTCAGTTTCTTCTTTTTAAAGGCTACAAAACTGCAAACCCCCAATGAGCTTGGAGGTACCAAGGAAAGTGCCTGCAGACATATTGCTGTCCCTGGGTGCCATTGGCTTGCTTGTAGTAGAGAGAAAAGAATTTTTCTGAGACAGGAACACAAACATAACATTGCACATGTGAGACATGAAGCATTTAGAAGTTTGGTGAACTTGGATTAGGTACATCTTTATCACTACCTGGATTAAAACTGTAGCAATAACATAGGAGAGCTAATTAGAATTGTGTATATGCAGTACTTTAGTTCTGCATCAATTTGATAATAAAACTTCTTATTTTAAAGGCATGTCTAATTTTTTTAAAGGCTGCGAACAATTTGTTCTCTCCCTAGTACATCAGGCACTGATATGCAAATGGGTTTAAAAACCAAGCATTTAATCAGAAAAAAAAACATTAAAGTACCTGATGATTCATCATAAAGTCCTTATTCCATGTCAAGACTGCTTTCCTATGCTATGGAATATTTAAAGAATCTGGTCTCTATATGCCACTGCTGTGAACACTATTGTAGTATAAATTACTATTCCCCATTTGTTTCTGATTCAGTGTTTATTTGCAGTGATACTTTCTTCAATTTTGATTCATTTAAGCACTTTAGTCAGGTGCTTAATGTCAAAAAAATTTAACAGTAATGTTTTCATATTATTTGACTAGAATAATTTAGTTTGATAAAGATACAACAGAGCTAATCTGGTTAATGATTAAGGTGCCAGGCTAGTAACCATGAGACTTAGTTCTAATCCTGTCTTCGGCAACCCCAATCCACCTCATAGGATTGTTGTTGTGTGGAAAATAGGAGGATTATGTATTGGATATGTTCATTGCCTTGAGTTATTTGTAAAAAATAAGGTAACATATAAATAAATAAACAAAACAGAACCTATATAGTTAAAAATTATTTTAAAAAGATTTCTCTTTTCCCACATTTAATGTTTTAAGTACATTTTTTACAAAGTACTGATGACAAGTTCCTTTGAAATTATATTTCTGTAACTATGTATTAGATTAATTTCACATATGATCCATAATTTTGCAATGTAATTTAATATAGTTAATGCCTTTATTTTCTTATATTTTGAAAAAGGTTTTCTAAATTTGCAATAACTCCAGTTTGCTCAGGTTTACCAAGAAAGTCTCTTTCCTGCGAAAGGATTTGAACTGAATTAAAATAAATCAAAAGGAGAAGGAGAAAAGACAGGATGTTCTTATGTGGGAAGTTAATTACCAGTGGGCTAGAAAAGGAATAATGATGATGAACGTACTTGGTAATAGTTATAAGAAAAGCCTTGATAGATAAGACCAATGCTGTTTGTCTCAGTAACCAACCTTATACTAGCCTAAAGAAGTACAGCTGCTTTTCCCATCACCATTGCCTTCTAATGGCTTTCTGAGAGTATTGATTGCAACTTCCAAGCACAGCCCCACATAGGTTTAGGCCCGTGGTGGAGCCATAGCAGACGGCACGCGAGCGTTGCCCACCGGCAAACCGGAAGTGCGGAAAAATGCACTTCCGGTTTGCCAGTGAGCTGTTTTTTGCACTCCGGAGGGTTCAGGGAAGCTCCCTGAAGCTCCGGAATGCAAAAAACTACAAAATGGTCAAACCGGAAGTGCATTTTTCTGCACTTCCGGTTTGTCCGTTTTGTAGTTTTTTGCATTCCGGGGCTTCAGGGAGCTTCCCTGAACCCTCCGGAGTGCAAAAAACAGCTCACCGGCAAACCGGAAGTGCGTTTTTCCGCACTTCCGGTTTGCCCGTTTCGTCGTCCCAGGCTCCGGTAAGGCCTTTGCACGGGGGGGGGGTGCGCATGCGCAGGGGGCAGCATGGGGTGGTGTTGTGCGCATGCATGGGGGGGAGGGAATGGGTGTGGGCATGTGAGCCTTTTCTTATTGTATACACAAAATTCTAGATTTGCTTTTTGCTTGAGCATAAGGATTCACCTTTGCTGCCCACAAAAGACTGCTAAGACTGTATCTACTTATTTCCTAAACTTTCCATCTAGAGGCCTTGACAGTATAAAAATACTAATCTGCAATTAGACTGTGTCATTTTTCAAAGTGTCTAGTTAAGGTGAAGTGTATAATTAGAAATGTGCAAGTGCATCTCACCTCCACCCACACTGCAATGGCATTTGTAAGAGAGAATGGGAAATTGCTGAAGAACTTTGGCAAATGGGATTTAGCAGCAAAAATGAAGCTGGTTATATATGATTTCTGTAAGCCTTTTAAATGTGCAAAGTGATTTGGAATATTCTTATTTCAATTACATATCACAAAGGTCCAGCTGAAATTGCTGTATTCATTCTCCCTCCAAGACAGTCCAGTTGTTTATGGCAGATTTCTTTTTTCTTTCGTTCAGTCACGTCTGATTTTCAGAGACTGCCTGGACAAGTCCCTGCAGTTTTCTTGACAAGGTTTTTCATTTTTTTTAAGAAGTTATTTGCCATTGCTGCTTTCCTAGGGCTGGTACAAAGTGACTAACTCAAGGTCACTCATCTGGTTTTGTGCCTAAGGCAGGACTAAAACATATGGTCTTCTGGCTTCTAGCCTGATGCCTGAATTGTCTCTCTTCTGGCAGATCAGAATCCAACTGTCTAAAACAGTTTTGTTTATGGAAATTGTAACTGGCAACTCAGGATAGTGTAAACTATCAGTGATGGCGAACCTTTTTTTCCTCGGGTGCCGAAATAGTGCACACGCGCGCTATCGCACGCGTGCGCGTGCCCACACCCATATTCAATGCTCCCCCACGTACCCCTGCTCCCCCATTTCCTGAATTCCGGTGGATCCGGTAGGCCCATTTTTTGCCCTCCCCAGGCTCCAGAGGCTTTCTTGGAGCTTGGGGAGGGCAAAAACGCCCTCCCCTGCCACCCTGGAGGCCCTCTGGAGGCCAAAAATGCCCACACCCATATTCAATGCTCCCCCACGCACCCCTGCTCCCCCATTTCCTGATTTCCGGTGGATCCGGTAGGCCCATTTTTTGCCCTCCCCAGGCTCCAGAGGCTTTCTTGGAGCTTGGGGAGGGCAAAAACGCCCTCCCCTGCCACCCTGGAGGCCCTCTGGAGGCCAAAAATGCCCTCCCAGAGCCTCCGTGCGAACCAAAAATCAGCTGGTGGCGCCCACATGCACACTGGACCTGAGCTAGAGCAACAGCTCGCGTGCCAGCAGATATGGCTCCGCGTGCCACCTGTGGCACCTGTGCCATAGGTTCGCCATCACGGGTCTAGACCCTCTGTTATTCAGATCTAGCAAAAAAACAACAACTGGCAGGCAGTAACATGGGTGTTGGATAAGGTGACCAGACGTCCCGCTTTTGGCGGCACAGTCCCGCTTTTTAATAATTTGTCTCGCGTCCTGCGGCGTTTCAAAAAAGTCCCGCTTTTTGAATTTGAATTTGCCCTGCACACCCCTCTGCCTCCTGCCTCGCCTGCCTCCTCCTGCCAGGCGGGGAGGGAGGGCAGTGAGAGGGGCAGCAGCCGTCTTGCCTGTTCGTCACCGCAGAGCCGAAGAAGCTGGTGGCGTTCGCGGCGCGGGGCTTCCCCGCCCGCTTTCCCCGCCATTTGCGTTCTTTTGCCCTCTGCACAAGCAGAACACTTTGCGCATGCGCAGAGGGCAAAAGAACACAAATGGTGGTGTCCCGGCGGCCGGGGAAAGCGGGCGGGGGAAGCCCCGCGCCGCGAATGCCACCAGCTTCTTCGGGTCTGCGGCGACGAACAGGCAAGACCGCATGGGGGTGTTTGGGAGGGTGCACAAAGCTGCAGGATAAGAGAGACGTACCCCTCTCGTCTTGCTCCCCTAGAAACCCCCCCTCACCATCAATGGTGTCCCGCTTTACAAATATTAAAATCTGGTCACCTTTGTGTTGGAGGTTAATAGCATAAGTTTGTAATGTATGTATTTCTTAAAAGGAAGTCCCATTTATATTCGTTGGAACTTCTTCCAGATAAATTCATAGGCAATCACAGCCTAGGCATGCCACGATGATTAAATGTGTTATGACATCATAATGCAAGTTCAGTTCTTTTGTAATTGTGTCATGATGTCACATGCAAGTATGGAAACTGCAGGGTTTACAATAAAATTTACTTTTTGTTACTTGCCTCCATCATGGATAAACCTGTGTTGAAATTTAGCCGTAATAATGTGTAAGTTTTTATGACTTGAACTTCCGTTTATCACAAATGGACATCATTCTCCCACACAGATCTTCTTTTCATTAGTGCATGCTCTATAGACAATATCATCTATTAATTTCCAAAAAATTTTGGCTTACCTAAAAACAATTCTCAGTAGTAAAAGCAAGAATTATTCTGTAACCCTCTCGACTGATATCTGTTTCAAAAGATGGCCTGCAAAATGACATGGAAACAATTAGAACTAATTAGCTGTTGATTTAAAACACTTTCTGGCATCAAACACTGTGCTTTGTTCAATGTAGAATTTCAGGCAAAATCAATCCAGGAGAAAAACCCTATTTTATCTGCTAAAAATACATTAGCCTAGTATTCTAGTTTGTTGGTTGGTCACATATGTGGATTTTCACATTTTAATTGAGGTTCATTACCAGTGGGAAACAAGAAGTATCAAAATGTGCCACTTAAAATTGCAGCTTGTTTGTCTTTATTTTATTGCAGTGTCATAAGAGTGCAAGGTTTTACTTTTAACAATGTCTGGAGCTTACGCAAGCAGATTTTTCTGGTTTTCCTTCCTTTTTAGATATTTCTCAGAAAATGAAGATTGCAGATGCAGTTTAAGCATGACATTTATTTTAGAAACCAGACCGCATAGTTTGAGGTGAGCAGCAGGCAAACAATTGAAACCGAAACTATCCCCCCAGTTGTTCCCCCCCCCCCCAAGAAAAATTGTTTTGCACATAGAGCTGGTCCTGGTGCCAAAAAGATTGGGGCTGTTGTTTTAGGGACTATAAATGAGAGATGATTTGACTTAATTTTTTTCTAGAAAAAGGCAGGATGCATGCTTAGCAATGATTGATTGTGCTGGGATATCAGAAATAACCTGAAATTGATTATGTCTACCATATATTGATTACCCTATCTGTGCTTCAAAATTCCAGACAACCACTAGCAAAGTATACTAGGTAACAAGAGAGGCTTAGCATTCTTTGCTGCCACCTAACAGTCACCTAGATTTTTGCAGAGCAGCAAAATTGACCTGTGAATGAACTGAATTTCATTTCATTTCATTATTTCATGTACTCCAGGGTTTGCAGATTGGAATAAGTTCTCTGGAATACCTAAGCAAAATGCCTTTTGTGTTCCAGTCTGGCAAAATAAATTTATAACAAGAGTTTGTAGATATGTATTAGTATATTTTGAACAAAATCTGAATTGGAACATTTTGGGAATACTAAATATAATTTTTAAAAACCCAGTGAAGTAGTGAACATATATAATAATTTTAAATGGTACAAAATGTGGACAAAATGAGTCCACAGAAATGATATTTAAAACATAAATATAACATTTGTAAATCTTCACTAAAGATTTACTGATTTAGTAAAGATAAATATGTCCATAGAAATAAAATCCCATTGCTATAAGAATCTGTTTTACTCAAAATATACACTGCCATGAAATTACCAGTAATGCTTAGAATTAAGATACTTTATGCTACTTAATATTGATATCCGATTGAATATTATCATTACTAGTGCAGAAAACTTGTTTGTCATAATATTGTCTATTTGAGATGTTTTCTCCATTACCTTTTCACGTTATACAAATACAGTACAAAAATGTTTTCAGCAGCAAATTTGTGTGGAACAGAACACAATAAGTGTAATAGGAACACTTTGTTTTTGAACTGCAGTCTAATCTAAATGCTGTGTCACAAATGTGGTTTGGAAAAAAAAGCATGAGATAATTAAGGTGATTTTGAGAGGATGTCATCATCAAAATATAGGATAATATGCAATGACCTTTATGACAATGTCACTCTTCAATGCTGTAAATGTGATAATTTGAATATTGATTCACTTTTTGCAATTGAGTTAAGTGGAAATTTTCTAGGTAACTATTTTGGAATACATGATAAATATATAGATAATTATTTTGGAACTTAACTTACTTTTGAGGAAACAAATATAAACTTGGACAACTAAGAGCAGATACCAAGTTTTCTTTTGTTTGTTAACTAGTTATGATCATGCATGAACAGTATGTGGTTAATGATTCTGAGAGATTCAGAGAGTTGATGTAACCTTGCATTAAAGATAGAGCTACTATTCCAGGTTGTGTCTTGTCTGGACTATTCACAGGGATTGTGTGTGTGTGTGTGTGTGTGTGTGTGTGTGTGTGTGTGTGTGTGTGTGTGTGTGTGTGTGTGTGTTTGCATGCATAGTCACACAGTCACACACATATGCATGTATACATATACATATATGTTTGTGTATACATATATTCAAACACTAACACATATATTCATATACATATGTGTATGTTTGCTTGTTTATGGAATTCATTTATGATCATTTATATATAAAAATTAATATTGCACTATGGCATCTTAGAATCACTAGATGACAATCAAAACATCAGTAATGGCAATTAACTAAATATATAAGTAATTTAGTTTTACCTATCTCAGAACTGGTTGAACATTCTGATATCAGAGAGCATGCCTATGAAATGTAAGTTTTCCAAAATGACTTGTATATTGTGCAGTTGTATAAATAAAATAAAATAAAATAAAATAAAATAAAATGATAGATGCATGCATGCATGCATGCATGTATACCAGTGGTGGGTTGCTACCAGTTTGCACCGGTTCGGTGAACCAGTAGTGGCGGCGGCAGGAGGTTCTGCCCACCCACCTGGACATCATCAAAAGTGCTCTGCGCATGCGCAGAAGCTTCTGTGCATGCGCAGAAGCTTCTGTGCATGCACAGAAGTGTTGCGCATGTGCAAAGCCCGCACTCCCATTCCCGAACCGGTAGCAAAGGTAAGTAGAACCCACTACTGATGTATGCATGCATGCATGCATACATACATACATACATACAAACATACATACATACATACCAATACCAGTGAGACATGCTATGTATTTCTGTGGAGAAATACTGGAGAGAAAGAATATGTTTCACCCTTTGCCCGTTATTCTTTCCCCAGTTATTCTTAAAGTATATATTGTTGTCATTTATTTTCCTTTTTATCATTTTCTTTTTGTGTGAAAAGGCAAACTGTAAAGTAAGATGAGCACTCTATCCATTCTACTTCTGTCTGCACATATTAAAATAGAAGTTCAAACAGGATGTGTAAATTTGAATTATTATTTCATTAACACCATTGGCTATGTTTGTATAACATTCTGAACCATATAATACTTTATGTTTTATAAATTATAGCAGATAAACCAAGTGTGTTTGGTGAAGACATCCTCTGGCTAAATGTGGGAGTTAAGGAAGAATAAAAGCTAGAAAATTAGAACAGCAGTATAAATTTGATTCTTGTCTTTCCTTTGTTTCCTTGCTGTTTTTGTTTCACTCTTTAGTTATGTATTGGTACATATGTACAGTAGACAATCTCCCAAGCACTTTGATAAGAATATTTCTAGAGATGATAAAACTCCTTGGTCAGTTATTCAAGTCAAGGATCATATTCCATCCACCAAAGTTTTGTCTCTTTATGGAAATTAGCTGCAAAACTGTTGGGGTTTCCCTAGTGAGAAAATCAAATCACAGAATCATCCTTGAATCTCTCTGCAGTGATTTAATTAGATTTTTATAACTTGTAATAATCTGAAGATTCAGTTCAAAGATTCCATTTGAAAGACTGATTTCACTGAATCTTTTCTAATTAAATCCTTGTTTTAAATCTTCTTAGGATTTTACTCCCGGCTGTTTCAAATACACAATAATTCTCTTTTTTGGGGGGGAGGGTACTTTTATATTTTTAACTTTATTTAAAAATAATATAGAACAAAGGTGCAATGCTTAGTAATATATAGTTTGATTGTGAAACTATAATGTAACCATGCATTTTAAAAATGAAAAAAATACCTAAAAAGAAAAGGAAGTAACTTTCCAAGGCACTGATTTTTATTAGAAATATTTTGTCTTATGTATGATTTTGCATCCATAGATTACTAATTTAGCTTTCTTTATTGCATTTCTCTAAATTAGATATTCTTTGTTCAATAAGTTACAATTCAGGTAGACCAGAATATTTAAGGATTAGGATATGTAAAATGATATATCACATTTCACACATAAAAAACCCCTTATCCAATGGATATGGGACAAGATTTGTCCTCTCTCATAGATAAAAAGTGAATGTAAAAAACTGCTCTAGAAAGCATCCAGAGTCATAGATCTGATTAGCTTTGCATTTTAAATTGTCATTATACTAATGCACTTTGAGATCAGTAATATGTTTTGCCACTTAGTATAACCCTTTGTTAACTAAGAAATAAACATTTTATAAGTATGAAACATTTATACTGAGGCATTGTTAACCTGTTATGTTTGCCAGCACATTGATCAATGAAGCACTACTACACTGCTCATTAGCATAATTCTCAAAACTACATACAAATTGAATGAAAACCTAGGATACACATTAAAAAATAAAGCAATAAAGATAGAAAGGCACAGGATAAATATATCCTCATAGCACAATATAGAACAAGGGAAAGATATAAAGCATTAAAATGATAACAAAATAAATGGTGTTCACTCAAACAGACAGCGACCCTTAAGTGGGAGGTAAAGTCCTCCAGGCATTTTACAAATCTTGGCATTGCAGTTAAAAGCTTAAAAGTTAAAAGTTAACAGAGGAGTTAAAAGCTAAGAGAAGGATTTAATTCTAGCTTGGTATTACACAATAATAGTTTGTGGTTTGAGGAGAGCTGATAAGGCAATCAGAAACTCTTGGTGATAAGGAAATGTTCAAAAGAAGGAGTGAAAGTAGAACATCATTCATCCTTCTCCTATTAATACTGCAACACCCAGTACATGATATGATTAATGCAAGTATCATCCATTTAAAATTTAATTCACAAATCTTCCAATACCAAATGAACCTCAACAAGTCACTATATCACAACAGAAACTATAACTATTTTATTAAAACTTCTCCAGCAAAAAAAAAAAGTTTGCATAAGGTCTACTGGGGAAAAATGAAAGTAAGGTAGAATATTTTATCTATAGAACTATATTAACTATACAATTATCCCTTTGACAGACTTATTTTTGGAAATTCTGTTTTCCTTTATGAAGATTGCTATCCTAAGGCTCTTGAAAATGAAACAGTGCTATTGATTTTCATTTCTTTAAAACTAACTGATTGAGGAAAAATGTTGATATGAACATTTTAGATGAACATGTAAGAGAGTTTATTTCTTTTTTTAAACCAGGTAAAGAATCACAGCACTGAAGAATCTTGATCTACCCATCGCTTGAATTTTCCTTGTGATTAGAAAATACTGTTGATGACACTTATATAAGGTATTTGAAATGATTATTTACTTGGTTTTGTTTATGAAATATTGCCCATGCCTATTATAAAAGCACCAAATTTTAAAATAACTGATTGGAGATATATTTGCTAATCTTGCTATCTTTTGGGGATTTAGGAGGAAATGATGGCTGATTAGTCAATGCTTTTGCATTGTAATTATTAGTATAAAGAACTCAGCTTCAAGTCTGGTCTCCAAAGCTTTGAGAATGGCCAAGGCAGCTGTTCTGAAAGTGCAATTTCTAAGGTGACAAAATATTATTTAAAATGTATTGTACTATTTGTTTAGTATTGTACTAATATACTACCGTATTAGTTTTGTTTTACCCTCTTACTGTATTTTCCTGCCTCAGCTTATATTTTGGAGGGAGGCTTCTAGCAGGCTACTTAAAGATCAAGTGTATTCTTCAGCCTTCCCCCCTCCCCACTCCAAAGTTGCATGCCTCGATCCCAGAGATCTTCAAACTTGGCAACTTTAAGACTTGTGGACTTCAACTTCCAGAATTCTCCAGCCAGCATAGCTGGCTGGAGAATTCTGGGAGTTGAAGTTCACAAGTCTTAAAGTTGCCAAGTTTGGGGACCCCTGCTCTATCCCAATTCATAACCCAATTTTAACTAATGTTTGTGTTTAGTCAAGCACAATGTTTTATTATTTCATAGTTATATTCATTGTTGTATCTAAGCTTTACAATATGAAACTTGTTCTGATTCTTGATGTCAGTTGAACACTGCAGCTCAGAAATTACAGAAGAAGAATAAGGGGAAAAAAACAAGCAAACACAACATTACTATCAATCTTACTTTGTGAAATATACAAAGATAGAGATCATGCTGCATACATACAGACATACAAATTGTAGCATCTACAGTTTCTATAATGACTTAAATATAGATTTTTTTGTATTTGTTGAATTATTAGATTTTCTTCCATTACTTTAATAGCGTATGATAAAAGACAACTAGTGGCATGTCATAAAATACTACATCAGTTACAATGGAAGAAATTGTGTTTCTATGCAGAATTATTCCTAGAACCAAAAATAGATCAGCGATTCTCAGTTCTAGTTATGTTACCAATATTAGGTTTTTCCATATAAATTTCAGAATTTGTGTTGGCTAATTAAATTGTTTTTCATTCACTGTTTTATAAATATTTTGTTTAAAATTTGTTTGTCTCTGAAAGTATTAAGTTTCTATTGTTTCACTGTGATGAAATTTTTAAATTCATATTTTTACAGTTTTTTTTAATTTTTACAGATCTCAAGTTCAACTGATGGGCTAGTTCACACATTCTAAATGCACCCCATCTGTCCTTCAAAAAATACATTAGTGCAGACAATATTGTTGATAATCCAGAACAGATGAACAGTGCCCTTTTTATGCCTGGGTAGAGATGGACTAGTGTTGTCAGAGTGATGATGCAAATTGTGGCAGGACTTTCTCTCTTGTTTTGTGGGAGGCTATAGAGTGGGGGATAAGTTTTGAAAAAAATGTTGGTCCTTTTAAAGAACTTTATTACAGTTTTTGAGTGTTGCTTATCTTTCAAATAACTACGCTATCAATGTTCAACAACTGTTGTCCGAAATGCTTCCATACACTACCCAAAAAGGGGGAAATGTGGGGTCACATGGGAGCCCTGTGGTTCAGGCGGTCTATATCTGAACTAGGACATCTACAGGTACACTTGTTGAGCAGTAGCTTCCAAGACAATTGTATAGGCCAGTGATGGCAAACCTTTTTTTGCTCAGGTGCCAAAAGGGTGCGTGCGCACATGCGCATACACCCCCCCGTGCATGCGCGCAGGCCTCACTGAAACCTCTGGACTTCTGGTAGGCCTGATTGGCTGTTTTTCGCCCTCCCAAGGCTTCAGGAGACTTTCCTTAAGCCTGTGGATGGGGAAAACCAGCCCAACGGGCCTACCGGAAGTTCGTTTCTGAACTTCTGGTAGGCCCGTTGGGTCCGTTTTTCGCCATCCACAGGCTCCAGAGGCTTTCTTGAATACATTGGTGCTTAATGTAGTATAGGTAACCATCTTCTCCCCAATAGTTTAATTGGTGTCAGAGAGAATATTTCAGACTTGAGGAGCAGGGCTACTCTACACTCAGGTTTGGTATAATTGAAATGCAGATGATAGAGTTTTAATTTAGGTTCTCACATCTTTAAATATTCAGAGACAGTAAATGAATTCTACAATACTGACATTATTAATAATGATTATATTAATGAAAGTTAATTATGTCCAGACATTGAAAATCATGTTTAACTAATTGAATCGTATTTTCCCTAGAGTGAATAAAATGATTACAGACAATTCGTGATTAGATGTTATAAAGTATTAGATGTTGTAGTGTATTTGGTTTTATGGAGGGGACCATACAGCCTAAATTAATGTTGCTTTTACTGATCCATTCAGTCCCAAAATCAGAACATATTGAAAAGTTTCAGGAAGTGAAAGACCCATGTGACAATTACTTGTAAACTTTATATGTATTGCCCTCTTAAGCAACTGATTTTCATGAAATATAACAGGGTGAATGTTGCAGTGAGATAAAAGAAAATGAAAATCAGGTCTATAAACACACACATGGAGAAGTCATCATTTAATTAAGATGACTTTAATTGACTAGTATTTACTATAGTTCACAACCAAAGTATAAAGTGAAACTCCTTTTGGAACATGGAATCTAATTCTAACTCATGATCACCCACTTTGAGAGTTATAATAGAAACAGAATAACTGAAAGAAGGGATCTGAGGAATTGGAGCCTTTATTATAAGGATGTGAGGTCCACCAAGAAGACCAGCCTTGAAATCAACTCCACAGAAAGGCAACCAACATTGGTTACAGGAACAGAAACTTGCAAGTCTGATTGCACTGTATCTCTTCCTCCTTCATTCAGAGAATTAGGCAAGTCTTTGCTGAGTGACTTCCAACATTCTGAATAAAAATTTAGGAAAACCATCAAGATCTGGCTCTTCCATCAGACATCAGGGACTATTTAAGTGACAGTTCCTTTTTGATTGGCTTGTTCTATGCTGGTTGCCATTTTATATTTTGTATTCATATTTTGTATTGAAAGGAAGGAGCAAATGGAAATAAATATATTGCATAAATGATACAATTTGTATATTTGCATTAGGTGGCATTATATTATTACATCTTTACACTGTTGAACAATATCTGATAATCTTAGATTCACCCTTTGCTTTGGAAATATAATTTTTTAGTAAAAAAAATTAGAGCACTATTTATTGTCCAATGCAAATACCTTATTTCATTTAAATACTTTGCCCAAGGCTCCTTTCGCAGATGATATCCAATTCAATTTCTGTTTCACTTTTAGTATTGATTAGTGCAGTGGTTCCCAACCTGTGGTACGTGTACCACTAGTGGTACGCGAGGGCCTTCCAGGTGGTACGCGAACACTTTCGGGGTCATGAACGATTTTTAGTTAGTTATTTTTTACTTCACAAAAATGTTTACTGCCTAACACAAGATAATCTGGCAACGATTTGCAACTGTTGCCACACGCCACCCACCTGGTCCCAGCGGCCCGAGAATCCAGTTGCTGGATGCGCGGGGCCAAAAAAGGAACGGTACAATTATGGAAATAAAGTGATATCTGATCGAATTTAGTTTCTCTGGAACCAGGTGGTACGCGGCGACTGTACAGGACCTCCAAGTGGTACTCGATCACAAAAAGGTTGGGAACCACTGGATTAGTGCCTCCCAATTTCTGCTTGTCATATTTTTTAAAGAAAAAAATTAAGTGGAGTAAGGAAAGGATCTAGACAGATACAGTGATTGATGTTCCATATCCAGCAATGGAAGCTTTGTGTATTTAGTACTCAAACTTCCATATTTATTGATTTAATATACCATATTTTTTGCTCCATAAGATGCACTTTTTTTGTCTCCCAAAAGTGGGTGGAAATGTCTGTGTGTCTTATGGAGCAAATATTGCTGAAGCCCCGCCCACCCACCGGCCCCCACCCTTCGGCCATTTTTAGCCTCTGCGCATCCCATTTTTTTGCCTCCGTGCGCTCCGTTTTCAGCCTCCTCATGCCCCATTTTTGGCCTCCGAAAACGGGACACATGGAGGCCAAAAATGGGATGTGTGGAGGCCAAAAACGGGATGCACGGAGGCAAAAAATGGGGCACATGGAGGCCAAAAATGGGATGTGTGGAGGCCAAAAACGGGATGCACGGAGGCAAAAAATGGGGCACATGGAGGCCGAAAACAGAGCGTGTGGAGACCGAAAATGGGGTGCAAAGAGGCTGAAAACGGGATGTGCAGAGGCCAAAAATGGGACACAGGGAGGCCAAAAATGGGAGTGCGTCTTATGGTCAGGTGTGTCTTATAGTGCAAAAAATATGGTAACAATAAGGCATCGCAGTTTAATATTAATTGTGGATTCAAGGCTCATGTGATCATAACTATGAGGTACATTATTTCATTTACATGATACCATATCTTGTAAATGTATGTATAATCATGTATACATAAAAATATGTATCTTGCAAGCAGAATTTGGAGCCCTCCAGCTAAGGGTATGGGTACAAAATTACTATCAAGAAAATAGCAGGTGTGAAATAAGAATGTAGGAATGCACTTTTATCTGTAGCATTTTTCCTTTCAACTTTTGAAACAAAATTGTGCCTATTCCCAAATGGACAAGTTGTTGACTGAAATAGACTTACATGTCTATTTCAGGAACAGGAACAGCTTGCCACCAGAAGTTGTGAATGCTCCAACACTGGAAGTTTTTAAGAAGATGTTGGATAACCATTTGTCTGAAGTTGTAGGGTTTCCTGCCTAAGCAGGGGGTTGGACTAGAAGACCTCCAAGGTCCCTTCCAACTCTGTTGTTGTTGTTGTTGTTGTTGTTGTTGTTATGTCTAAATTCCATAAGTCCCAGATATTGAGTCTGAAATAGAAGCAAAAAAGCTTCTTTTTTTAAAGAAAGAAAAGATACCTTTACAGATATTTTACAAAGGTGGTAAGTTGTACAGACATAATATATTTCAGTGACAGAGAATACTTTTACTGCTATAAAATAATGAGTGATCGTTAATTGAGGCAGAAGCAGTTTTTGCCACAGGGAATATGGAAGTCCAGGGGAATTGAAAAGAGGAATCAAATGACAATACTTGCTTTGCACAAATGATCTAATTTATATATTTGTGTCAGCTGTCATTTTATCATCACATAGTTATTCTGTTGGCTTGATTGTGTAATTTTGGCATCATCATGGCTTGTTGTAGGTGGCACTGACTTCAAATTTTATTGCTAAGTCTGAACTTTTCAGAAACTGGCCTTCGATTCCTTTTTCTGAAGTTCATTGTCGTAATGCTCATTTCTCCTGCTGTGAGTCTCCTTGTAATTCTCTTTTCTTCATGGCTTTCACCAACTTGGGTAAAGGAATCAAGTTCTACCTACACTTCTTCTTAACTTAAATGTCCTTTCAAAGGCACCAACTGTGGTTTGAATAAAATGGTTATACCCTTGTCTCCCAAAGATATAAACTGCCGGACACTGCTGTCTTGAGGTCTCTTCATGAAAAGCAGCTAACTGAACACTTGTGGGCAATCTCAAGTCCTCTCCTTGCTCAACTTCCTGTGGAGCCATCTTCAATCTGACATTTCTTGTGGGAACTCATCTTCACTATGTCTTTATACCACCAGAGGTACCTATACCATTCAGTTGTAAAACTCTGGTTTAAATAGTTATCCATAGTACTAGGATCTAAGATTTTTCTGTTGGACCACTGGCTTTAATCCTCAATTTAATCTTGCCAACAACAACAACAACAAAAATAACAATAATAATTCAATAAACTTGTATACTGTCTGACATCCAATGACACTATGTGACTCACAACTATCAAAGAAATTAGAAGAAAATCAACAAATAAAAGATGGCAAGAGCGACATACCAAATGGATTGAAGTGAAGGGTCTCACTTTCTCTTGCCAAAGATAATATTTATGCAGGAAAATATTTTGCTTGGTGTAAAATATGCAAACAGCCACTGGTATACACTTACCATACTTTTTTTTTTAGTTCTCAGGGAAAGAATTAAGTTCATCCTTTTTCAAGTGTTTGAAACAAGGTTGATACTTTCTTTATCACTTGCTCAGCATCCTCTCCTCCTGAAAACAAATGTTGATTGCAGAAGCTGTATGATCATGGAGATAATGAGCATTAATTTACATTCCTATTTTGCAGTAATCTGTGTTCCTTTTAGCTTCTTCTGGGACGTATTTTAAGAACGTGACAGGAAGTTAAATAAGACACCAGTATTTCAATCTGGTCTTGGAGATAACTCTTTCCTCATTTATATACACACTGACAAACGCTTGGAAATACGAATGTGAAATTCCCTTATAAAATATAACATGCAGCACAGCACCCAGAGCTAATTGTGTTTTAAATCCTCTGGCAAAGAGCTACGAAGCACAGTATTCACACATATCCTTAAGCTACAAGGGGATGGAGCAAAAAAAAGCAAAAGCAGAGTCAAAAACAAGACATAGAAGTATTTCAGCAAGATGGCCCAGGGCAGTCTTACCCACATCTGTTGCATTGCAAGTCCCAAAGTGCTAAACTGGCAGTTGGCTGAGAATTGTAAGAGTTTTAGTCCAACCTACTTGGAAAGCACCAAGTTGGGAAAACCTGATACAGAGGCTTATGAAATGTTCCTGATAAAAAAAAAATTCAAAATTTTTTAATTATTATTTCCATACATATGCACATATTTATAAATTCATTCTCATTTCATTTTTCTATACATTCCATTCTTATTATTATATGTATGTATGTATGTATGTATGTATGTATGTATGTATGTATGTGTATATATATATATATATATATATATATATATATATATATATATATATATATATATATATATATATATATATATATATATATATATATATATATATATATATATATATATATATATATATATATATATATATATATATATTCTTATATTTTCCTTAATGCTTTATTTGATTCAGGGTTGTTTCTTCCCCACCTCAATCTTTTACAGCCCCTCCACTTTCCTTCTTCACCTCCTCTATCACTTCCTTACTCTCTCTCCTCTCCTCTACTACCTCTTCTACCCTCTCTCCCCTTCTTCACCTCCTCTACCACTTTCTTACTCTCTCCTCTCCTCTCCTCCCCCTTCTACCCTCTCTCCTACTTCTCTACCCCTCTCTTCCCTCCTCTTCTTCCTTATCCCTCTACCTAGCCACTCCTTCTATGCTGTATTTACTCATCTATAATCTAATTTTCAACAGCCCTGAATTTTTATTTTTATTTTTTACAAATGTTCCTGATAAATTCTAAGTGTGATTGCTCAGTTTATAAAATGCAACATTTGAACTTTGTTTGTCAAATACACTGATTGATTGATTGATTGATTGATTGATTGATTGATTGACAGATTGATTTGGTGGAGTATTGCCTTCTTTTAGAAGAAAGGAAGAAAATAAACTAGGATTAAAATTACTAAGGCAGCATAGTTATAGCCCACTGAACACTGGGATGTATTTTTGAGTAATAGGATTATAATTTTAAAAAAAATGTTCTTTAAGTTAAGTTATATATTACCCTGTTTATTCAAAGAGTTTTTTAAAAATTGTTTTAATATGTGTTTATTATTATTTTAAAGCATATGATCACAGTTTTCACTTTTAAGTGCTTTTGATTTTACTTTATAAACAATATTTTTATCTGAAAAAATTGCTATCTCTATATTTCATTCTGTTCCATAAAATTGTGGATTCGATCAGTTCATATCAGATTTCAAATGTAAATTCCCCATGCAATCCTAAATAAAATTGTTCCGTAACTCATAATACTTAGAGAAATTAGGAGGCTTGAATGCCCATTCAAGAAATATACAAGATGTTCAAAGAGAAGATTTGGAATAAAGTTCACTCTGGTTTGTTCCCCAGCCAAAAAGGAGCCCATCTCTGCTAAAGAAAACCAAATATTTCACCTTATTTTAATGGTACAATTGTCAGTATGTTTGGATTAGTTTTAAAAGTTTTGTTTGGTTTACCTCATTAATGTTTTGCATCAAAGGAAATATGATAGAAGTTAAAGAGGCAAGAGAATCATCAGTATTTATGTATTATCCAACATGGGAAAATAACATAAAAATGTAATTCCTGAGTGTGGATCCGGAACCAAAGCTTTTGGAACTGAAGTTTTAAATCTCAGGTACTGTAGGCTGACCCAGCTGCTTGTTTACTTCCCAATACAACATACTTTATGAGATTATCTTAACTAGCTCATCTGGATTTATCTGCAAGGAAGTCTTTTAAGGGACTTAAAAGCAGAACAAATTGAAGCAGTGATTCAGGTGACATGTTCCAACATAGTATCATGTTTTCCCTCAACTTTTTGTAAAATGTCCTTCAGAAGCAAATGATTTCCAGAGCAGTTTTAAACAACAATTAAACAACAATTAAGTGTGTCTCTGTGTGTGTTTTAAGTGGCTTGAAGAGCAACATTTTGACATGGGTGTATAGCTTTAAAAAAATGGATATATGTTCAAAAAAGGGACTATCTCTTTTAAAAGAAAACAAAAATAAGGAACTGGCAGGTTTATTTGGGTTTATTTCTGTCTTGGAGAATGTCTTTTACCACTAGTGCAGCTGATTATTGCCAATCCTTAATAAATCATAGATACTGCAGAGCATTTCCTCTGGATAAATTTAGTGCACATCCTTTAACAGTCATTGATAAACACACACACACACACACACACACACACACACACACACACACACACACACACACTCCCCTCCATGAAAGACTTTGCCGTATGACTCCCATACCATAAAGTATGTGTAGCATGTCTGTGGCATTCTGTTGAATTTATATTCAAGCGAGTGAGTGAGTGAGTGAGTGAGTGAGTGAGTGAGTGAGTGAGAGAGAGAGAGAGAGAGAGAGAGAGAGAGAGAGAGAGAGAGAGAGAGAGAGAGAGAGAGAGAGAGAGAGAGTGTGTGTGAGAGAGAGAGAGAGAGAGAGAGAGAGAGATTTAAGTGCCAGTGTCAGATCTGCCACCACTTAAACCTTTAAATAGAAATGATCCTTGGCTCCATTTGTTGAGAAAGGTATAGCTTATTAGAAGCCAAGTGTATTGCAGCAATGCATAGCCAGAACTGAGCACTGCATGCCAAAATCTCTAAGTTCAATTTTTCCCTCCCTTAGCTACCTCCCATTTCCCACCCCGTGCGACCAGTCAGGTTCAGGCAGGATATTTTTGTAATGGTCAGTTCAGACACAAAATGGTTTGCAGATGGTATGCTGGGTGACCTTGAAGCAGCGTCTGGAAGAGATACAGCACTTACTTTCATTTTCCCCCTTGCCTACTTCCCACACAGTGGTTCATAGCAGTCTGTCACCATAATGTAGCGAAGCACAATTAAGCATAAGGTGGCAGCTGACAGCCAGTTTTTAGCTGTACAAGAGATAACCCTATAAGAGGTCCAAAAGTTGCAGTACTTTCTCTATTTAATTATCTAGCAATTTCCAGCTGCAGCCAGACTATTATTGACATGGGAAATTTCATTTTGTTCAAATATCTTTTGTGTCTGCTTCCTTGATATTGATAGTAGTTGCTTGTATTAGCTCTTGTTTCTCTAAAAAAAAATCTTAAAATGTAATAAAGGAAGAAAATACAAAGTAACAGCTAAATGTCATGGTTAGGCAGGCAGCCTTCAAAGCTCTGCATCAAAATCAAACTAATATTGGGGGATAATATAAAATGTTTTTTGTGCCTTATGCTTTTCCTGTTTCTTTTTTTTCCATACTCTTGACACCTCAAAGCAATACAGATCACAAGGCTCTGTTTCAGCAAGCTGGCAAAACAAATTATTATCAACAAGAAAGAAATGAAATGGCTCCCATGGAATTTCCTGTTATATATTCTAGCTAGTTTTCAATGTATTAATTATCACGTTTATCCATGCTATGCTCTTTCGTGTGCATTGATTAATTCCCTAAATAAAAAGCCATTGTTAACCACTCAATTCAATGTGGTCAATCAGAAGGTGTTCTTAGGCAGATAACAAGATAGCTTCTATGATGGCAGAGCAAGGTTTCGAAATGCTTCTCATTTGCTGAGAATTAGGCACAGCAGACAAACTTGTGCTTCATCCTTATTCAGTAGATGGAGCATTGATATCATCTTTCCCTTATAATGGGCATGGTAAAAACATGTACTACTGTCATATGGAAAATCAATTTTTCTTTCATGCTTCCTTGAATTTCACTTTCACTTTAAAATAAAGGTAGACATTCTTAGGCAAAAGGGTTGGAACAAAGCAGAGAAGAACAATATTATATAAGAACAGCATATAAGAACATAGCATGTAAGAACAGGCATATAAGAACAGCAAAATAAAATAAAATAAATAAAAATAAATATTCCTGAACACTGAAGTTTCCTATATTTTGGCTTTTGATCTAGAAGTAGCTGCTTTTGTTTCTACTTGACTGATCCATCTTAGTGACATATTTTTTAAAAAAACATTATCCCCCCCCCCCTTTTTTTACCCACCACTAGGACTCAAATGTCATCTCCAGAAAGGTTTTTCCTGCCAATTACAGTAGCTTTATGGAAGGGGTGGGTTCTAACTTACCTCGCCGGCGGTTCGCTTACTCCTGCGCCGCGTGGCTGTGCATATGTGTGCATGCGCAGTGCCGAAAACTCAGCTTCTGCGCATACACAGAAGCAAAAAACAGCCAAAAAAAAAGATGGCAGTGGCCACGGACCGGCACCGACAGAACCGGCTTCGTGACGTCACCACCTGTTTACTACCGGTTCTGCTTTATGGTTACAGTGTAGGTACCTTCTCAGGGGTAATTGTCATCCATTGATGGGTAACTCTAACCCATTTGGCAGTTTCAAAAAAATGCACAGGACTTCTAGAAAAAAGAGATGTAATTGGTGCAAAAAGTCATTGGAGGGCACTTCTGATGGAAGAAACTATGGATGAAGAAATTCTGGACTAGAGAGGACTGTAATCATCCACAAGTTCTTCAGAAAGCTGCTCCTCATTACCAACAGTAGTTTCAGGTGAGGTTAGAGCTTCCAGTGAGATGAGGCAACAGCCATCTTGCTCAAACTCTGGTAGCCACTTTTGAAAGGACACTAAGTCTATATGCTTCCTTCTTATTATCTGCTTGTCTGCTATTAGAAACCTTTGGGTTAACATGTTTGGCAGCACTAGCTGTTTTTCTTCAACCCTTAGAGAAAGAAACTTTAAATTACAAGTTTAAGAACCTAATTTTTTTAATAAACAGAAAACAAGTGATTAAAATTTTAATTTTAGAAATTACAAACAGAATAAGGCTTCAGATAAATTTGAAATAAGATTTTGGAATTAATTTTAAGAATCCCTTGGGAAAGATTGAATTTTTTAAAAATAGTAACGTTTTAAGAGTTGGACATTAGAGGGAACTAAAGATCACAACTAAAGGAGAAAAACATACAGAATGAAACATTGCACATAGTGAAGGATATTTTTTGAAAAATGGACTCATAGTTAATTCAATTAACAAGCTATATCTACTGCTAGAGAGAGACAATTGTTATGGAAGGGGAACATGCTTTAACTGACAAGAGTTGAAAATATATTTAGAAGTAACAGGCCAGAAAAATGACATTGAAAAAGATATCACAGTGGACATATAAAAGAAACAAGTTGATATTTAAATATAGAATGCAATATTGCAGGCTAATTCTGCTGACTGCCAGGGGTTTGATCCTCACCGGCTCAAAGTTACCTCAGCCTTCCATCCTTCCAAAGTTGGTAAAATGAGAACCCAGATTATTAGGGACAGTATGCTGACTCTAAATTGCATAGCACTATGAAGTGGTATATAAGTCTAAGTTAAAGTGACCAGATTTTTTTTTAAGCGGGACGGGGGGGGCGGACCCGCCTGGGCGCCACCATTTGAGTTTTGCCCTCTGCGCATGCGCAGAACGCTGCGCATGCGCAGAGGGCAAAACAATGCAAATGTCGGTGTCCAGGTGGGGGGGGAGGCCTTTCCTCGCCTCCCGCCTCCCCTTCGGGAGCTGGCAGTGGCTTGGGCTGGCAAGCGACGAGCGGGAGGCGGGGAAAGGAGGCAGCCGGCAGCTTACCTGCGAGGCGGCGCTCCTGCAGCAGCCCATGGCGGGCTCGGGGCTAGGTCTCTGTGCGAGCTCCAGGCATCCAAGCGCCGCGGTCTCCCGGTCGCCCGCCCGGCCCCAGGGCAACAGCGGCAGCGAGGCGACGGGGGGAAGGAAGGGGAGGGGGATGAGGAAGGGCTGTTTGCGCCGCCGGAGGGGCCGCTCATGAGCTCAAACCGCCGCTCTTTTTCTGAGACGACGGCAGCGGCGACGGCTCCTCGTCCCTCACCCCTCCACCCGCATCCCAACAGCAGCGGCGCCTCCAAGGGCGGGGCTAGGGATGGGGCGGGGGAAGGAGAGGAGGAGCAGCCCCCCTTCCCCCTCTCCCCAGCAGGCAGCCGGCTCGCTGAAATTCCGCTTTGCAGGTAGTACCTCTCTTTTGTGCTTCCCCTTCTAAGGTGACCAGACGTCCCGCTGTTTTGGCATTCTTTCCAAAAAAGCGTGACTTTTTGGAAAGAATGCGGGACGCGGGACACACGCTTGAAAAGCGTGTCTGTCCCTCCAAAAGCGGGACGTCTGGTCTCCTTAGTCTAAGTGTATTGCTAAATACTAATAAAACAAGAGGATAGTTTTTCTATGTTGGATTTATAAAAGAGACTTGCTAAAATTTTAAAGAACCTTGTAATAAGGGACAATGAGAAAATGAAAAGAAATGAAGTTCTATTATTTGTTTTTTTTTTATAAAATAATATTTATTGAGTTTTCCTTTAAAAACATAACAATTAAATACACACAACAACAAAAATAAACACAAAAAAAACAAATACAAAAACTGTAGAAACACTACAGTAAGCAAATAACATACGCAGTCGACTACAAACATAACACCGACTAATACAAACCATAAAAGTGATATCCTGCTTCTTTGACAGCCTATTAGCTACTACTACTAGTCTTTATACACTCGATTATATATTATATCTGTATTTATACATTATAAATCTTTCTACAGCTAATTTACCCAATTCATCCTGCTGTTTGCAAACATTATTTCAGTCAGAAAGTGAGGTAAAGTATCATAATATATGAAATAAACTACAGTTTGTTATGTCATTGCAAGAAGTTATACTATAATAGATTTCTGTATTTTTTTTGTCCAAGCCAATTATACCATCTATCCCAGGTTTTATAAAAATCTGTCTCTTCTTTGTCCTGAATTTCCATCGTTAACTTGCACATCTCTGCTACTTCCAAAATTTTATTGACCACAGTTATCATTGTTGGTATTGAGTCCAATTTCCAAGTTTGTGCGTAAGTAATTCTAGCGGCTGTAGTAATGTGTAATATTAAATATCTATCTTGTTCATCAAATTTTCCCCTAAATATGCCTAGTAAGAATAATTCTGGTTTTAATTCAAGACTTCGTGCTATAATTTGTTCTATTATAGTTTTAACCTTATTCCAAAATATTCTCACCTGGGGGCAAGTCCACCAAAGGTGGTAGTATGTTCCATTTTCTATTTTACACTTCCAGCATTTAGGAGATAATTTAGTAAACATTTTTGCCAGTCGGGCCGGAGGGAGATGCCATCTATAAAACATTTTATAGATGTTCTCTTTATAAGGTATTGCCAAGGTTAATTTGTAGTTCTGTTCCCAAATTTTGTCCCATTCAGAAAGATGTATATTATACCCAAAGTTTTGGGCCCAAGCTATCATTGATCCTTTAACAGTTTCTTCAAACAATTTATATTCTAACAGATAGCTATATAATTTCGATAATATTTTTCCATCAGTACCTAATAATATTTTATCTAGGCCATTCATATTTTGGAAACCAAGTTGTTTATCTTTACTATATCTAGATTGGACCTGCAGATAGTGCCACCAATCTAGTTGTATACCGGACTCATTAAGATCTTGTTTCATTTTAAGGTTATCATAATCATCCAATACTTGTTGGTAGGTTATTACTGTCTTATCACTTAATAAATTTGGGTAAATAACCGCTTCCACTGGGGAGATCCATTTTGGGAGCTTTATATAATGTTGTTTTTGAATCTTAGTCCAGCTTTCTAAGAGAGGTCCTCTTATTTGATGGCGGTGAAAATACGAATGTGTAGTATATTTCCCATCTGCCAAAAATGCATGCCAACCTATCTGTAGGTCGTAGCCCTCTATTGTTAAAATTCGTTTGTTTCTTAATAATATCCAATCTTTAATCCAGATTAGGTTGGCAGCTTGTTGATACACCTCCCAATCAGGTAATCCAAATCCGCCTCTTCTTCTACTATCCTGTAGGAGTTTTGTTTTAATTCTTGCTTTTTTCTTTGACCAGATGAATTTATGTATAATTCTATTTAATGTTACAAAAAACTCTTTTTTAAGTTTTACCGGAGCAATTTGGAATAAAAATAAAATTTTGGGGAGTATATTCATTTTAATGGTTGCAATTTTACCCATAAAAGATAACTGCAGTTTTGACCAATTTTCTAAATCTTTTTTAATTTCTTTAATTAATTTTGAATAGTTGTCTTCTTTTATTGTTGTACATTTAGCGGTTAACCACAGTCCCAAATATTTTACCTTTTTAACAGTTTTAATTCCTAATATTTTTTCCAGGTTGTCCTTTTGTTTTGCCGTTAAATTTTTAGTTATTACTTTTGTTTTTTCCTTATTTATCCTTAAACCTGCAATCTTTCCATATTTTTCAATTTCTTCTAACAGTTTTGGTCCCGTTTCAATTGGATTTTCCAAAATAATAACCATGTCATCGGCAAAGGCCTGGGTTTTGTATTCCTCTTTTTTTATTTTCACTCCTTTTATTTCCTGATTAGTTCTAATTTCTCTTAAAAGTATCTCCAATGCCAAAATGAATATTAATGGGGCTAAGGGGCAGCCTTGTCAAACTCCTTTACTTATATTTATTTTCTCTGTTACTTCGTTATTAAATATTATTCTAGCTGTTTGTTCATTATAAATTGCTTTGATTAGTCCCGTAAATTTATTCCCTAGTTCCATTTTTTCAAATAAAGTTGTGAAGAACTTCCAATAAAGATTATCAAACGCCTTCTGGGCGTCAATAAATATTAATGCTGCCTGGCTTTCAATATGCTGATCGTAATATTCAAGAACATTAAGTATTATTCTTGTGTTATATCTTATTTGCCTATTTGGCAAAAAACCATTTTGATCTGTATGTATTATTTTATTGAGAATCTTTTTTAATCTTTCCGCAATGATCGTAGCCAATATTTTATAATCAGTATTCAAAAGTGATATAGGCCTGTAATTCTGAATTTGTTGTCTGTTTGTATCTTCTTTCGGGATTAAGGTTATGTATGCTTCCTTCCAAGTATCCGGAATTTTTGCTCCCATTAAAGCCTCATTATATACCTCCAACATTATTAATTCCAAAGAGGTCTGTAATTTTTTATAAATTTCAGATGGAATACCATCTGGCCCTGGAGATTTATTATTATTTTGTTTACTTATAGCTGTTCTTAATTCTGTTATTGTTATTTTATTGTTTAGTATGGACTTATCTTCCTCCGAAACGACTGGCAGATTCTTGTCTTTCAGATATTCCTTAATCTCCGTCTCTTCAATTTTCTCTTGTTTGTAAAGTTCTGTATAGAATCTTTGTATTATGTTCTTTTTCTCTATCATGCTGGTTCGAATTTCTCCTGAATCATCTATTAATGCATCAATTACTCTATCCGCTTTCTCCTTCCTGAGTTTGTAGGCTAACCACCTACCTGGTTTATTGCCAAATTCAAAAAAGTTTTGTTTTGCTATTTTAATATCTCGTGCTAATTCTTCCTGAGTAATGAGTTTAAGTTCATGTTTTAATATTGTTATCTCTTCTGCAGTTTTTGTATCATTTGGATTATTTTGTAGGACTTTTTCTGATTTGTTTATTTCGCCGATTAATTTATTACGTTTGTCCCTTTTCTTTTTATTACGGTTGGCAAGGTATGCGATAGATAAGCCCCTAATATATGCCTTTGTTGTATCCCATAGGATTTGTGTTGTAGTATGTTCCTGTGTATTGGCCTGGAAGAAATATTTCAGCTCTTTTTCCATCATTTCTATATATGCTTGCTCTTTAACTACTCTTTGGTCAAGGGTCCATCTTACTTTCGTTTTCTTAATTTTCCCTTTCCACTTAATTTTAATCGGATTATGATCCGCCCACATATTTGGTTCTATTTCTATTTCGCTTACTTCTGTTATTAACTCCATATTCATCCAGGCCATATCAATCCTTGACCACGACCTATGGGGATACGAAAAAAAAGTATATTGTTTTCCCTCTGGATTTAAGTAACGCCAGCCATCAATCAGATTAAATTCAGTTTTCATGTCTACAAATGTTTTAGGAAGTAATCCCCTTGCTTTTTTCCTGTTATTACTTTTATAATCTTTTTTCCTATCAGATATGGCATTATAGTCACCAATAATACATAAGTTTTCCCACTGTATTTTATCTAATTGTTCATGCAAATTCGCATAAAAGGTGGTTTGATTTACATTTGGAGCATATATAGACGCTATCACAATTGTTCTATTGCCAGAGTTTATTTTAATTATTAACATTCTTCCGTCCGGGTCAGCATACAATAATTTTGGGTTTAACCATTTTTGCACATATATTATTACTCCCCTTTTTTTGACCGTTGTTAATGCCGTAAATAATGTACCCAATTTCGGATATTCCAACAAAGATCTGTGATCATTGTTAATATGCACTTCTTGCATGCATATAATATCAAACTGTCGCTTTAATAATCTATGCAGTATTCTTTTCCTTTTTGCCGGTGAATTTAAACCATTTATGTTTAACGATATTAATTTTATTTCTTCCTCATCCCTTCTTTTATTTTGAATTTTCCCTAGATCCTCCTCTCTTTGCTTCTGTTTGCGCTCTCGTTCTAACTCTCGCTCCCTCCCTTTCATGTTTAGAAACTGTTATTCTATCAATTTCCTCTTGCTGCTGCAAGATCTCTTCAGAACTCAACTCCTCTTGGCTTTGCTTTCCTCTCTCGACTTCCTCTCTATTTTCTGGGGTGTCTTCACTTTTCAAATACTGCTCAACAAAATTTCTTGCCTCCTCAGTAGTTATTACTCGATATCTTTTGTCAAACATTGTTATCATCATGCCTTCCGGTACTAACCACCTAAAAGGGATTCTGTTTCTAATCAGTTTAGTTGAGAGGAAGTGAAGTGGCCTTCTTTTCTCTCTTATACGCCTCGGTATTTGACGAAGAACCACAATTTCCTTCCCTTGATATGTAACAGTGTTGTCTCTGGAGTAATTATATATCTCATCCCTAGTAGCTTTCCTCAAAAACCTAATATGCACCTCTCTAGGCAGACGATGCCTGCGTGCATAGCTAGTATTAAGCCTATATAGCTCATCAATTTCATTCTGAACCTCCTGAGTCGTTTTATTTCTAAATGCCACCAGTATTTCAGCCATTACCTCTAAAAGGTTTTCCTCCCTACTTTCCGGTACATTTTGAAATCTAAGGAAAAAGCTAGATTTCTCGAGCTCGAGATACACAATTGCCTCCTCCAGGTCTCTATTCACCGATTCCACCCTGTTTTCAGTACCCTCCAATCTTTGTTCTATTTTTTCAGTATGTTCCTGCAATTCATTTAGTTTTTGTTCGTTTTTTGCCATAGCCTCTTGTATACCTTCCATTTTAGCATCTATTTTTCCAATTCTATCATCCACTTTTTTTATGTCGTCCCTAGTTTCTTCATGATGCGTATCCATTTTTTGTTGCATTTTTAGCATCATTTCTTGAATTGAGGCTAATGTTACCTGATCACCTGTTGTTACTGTCTCAGCACTACGCTGGCCTAAAGGGGTTGGAGTTGCAGGTGGTACCTTTTTCCCTGTCTTCACAATAGTAGAAGTGCTAGACATTTTTACTGAATTCCAAAAATTATTCCAGAGAACCATATAGTTTTGTTATTCCTAATAGATCTTAATCACATCAAATACTATATTTAGCAGAACTTTCTTCTTTCTTAATAAACTTTCAGAATCTATGTTTTTTTTAAAAAAAATCACCCCTGTCAGTCACTTAAAACAAATATAGAAACGCTTAATGAGAGTTAAATACTATTATTAATTAGTCTATTTTATAAGTCTATATATTTCAGTACTAAAGATATCTATACTCGTAAATATAAAGAGATAGAGAGGAATAGAAAGAGGAAATCTTATAGTAGTCAGTTCACATAACTATCTACATTGAAAAACGCAATCAAAAAAGAAGGAAAGGAAAGAAAAAAGGAGAGGAGAGGAGTAAATCAATTACTTAACTAGTTACATCTTAGTTAGTTACTTAATTGCTTATTTTAAATCATTCAGTCTTATTCCTAAACAAACTATTGTACAGTTAGTTCTTCTTCTTTCTTCTTCCGGTTTCCAAAATGTCTCCAGTTTGCTTAGTCACACCTCACTGTCAAGTCCATTCTTCGGATCAGCTCCTTCCTCCTCTCACAAATTTCATCCAAATTTCCTTTAGCTTCACTTTAAAATTATTGTCTCTTTCAAATCAGTTCAAATTTACTTTCAGTTCACTCAGTTAATAATCCCAAAAGTCGCAAATATTTCTTAACACAGTTCTTTCCTTCTTTTAAATAGACTCCATTTTTAAATCTTTTCACAGCTAATCCACAATGAGTTCCGTAGTTTATTTCTTCCTCCACAGATTTCCTCTGCTCAGCTCACTTTCTGATAGTGTCTGCCCTGCTGCCATAAATTATTTCCAAGAACACGAAGAGTTTTCCAATTAATCAGGAGTCGGCAGTTTTAACACCACTGCCTCTCCTCTGCTTCTCTGTCCACTCCAATACGCAATCGCCGCTTTTTACACAAGAGGGACGCTCTCGAAGCCTTCTATGTTACACTTGGCAAACAGGGCAGTCTCACAAAATAGATCTTTAGCTGTTGAAAGGTCACTCACATAAATCCATCAGCTTCCACGCTCGTTTTGGCTGTTTCTTCTCGCTTCCCTCTTCAGCGTTATCAGTCACGTCTCCGGACCGGCCTGGAAGGCTGGTTTCTTCACGATCGGCATTAGGAGGTTTCTCTAGCTCTCGGGGGGGGTCGCATACCACCCACAGATGCTCCGAGCTTCCCCCTTCCTCCCACCGATCCCTACAGGAGCAGTGGTTGCCTTACGGCTGCCAAATTTCGTGAAAAAAGGGGTTTCAGCTGACAGATCTCTTTCAGCCTCCCCTCTCCGACGGAACCTCAAAACCGGAAGTCTTCGAAGTTCTATTATTTGAAGGGACTAAAGTTTAAGATTGTTAGAAGTAAAAGGAAGGGAGGCTTCCAGGACAGCATGGTGGATTGGTGGACTGAGCACAACTCTGCTTTTTGTGGAGCCAACCAGTGTGGTTGAAATAGAAACCGGTGAAAGGGATCAGCTCCTTGGAAATCTCCTGATTAAGGAGAAGACAAGGATTGCCCATCTTTGGCTCCATACAGATTCTCCCTGTGAAGAGATTGCAAAACAACAGCTCTAGCAGGTTTGAGAATCTGGAGGGTAGAAGAATATTCATGTTGCTAAGCCATGCTTGACATCTTTCCAAGAGACACTGATTTTACCTACTTCTCTTAATTACTTTAGGAAGTTTGCTTATTACTGATTTATTTGGAGTTAACTTTTTGAAAGACAAGCTGTACTACACTAGATTTTCCTTTCACCCTGGACGAAATAACCTCTGAATAAGTTTAAGACTAATAACAGAAGCTTTAATTTTTGGAAAACAACACAAAGGGGACTAAAATCTTGATTTTGGAAAGAAGGGGCTAGATGGATTTGAAAGAATATTTTCTTTCCTTTATAAAGAATTTATTAAAAAGGATATGAAGTCTTTGAAATTAATTGTAAGCAATTTTCTTGTGGGAAAATTTTGTTGATTGGAAAATAAAGAGTTTGGCTACACAGAATCAGAGAGAATAAAGAGTTACTCTTAAAGGAGAACAGACCCAGTACTAGAGAATGAATTATATTAGCCAAATTGTTTATACTTGTCTGGACAGCAGGGGGGATCTTTTATATATATATTCTGTTTCTTTTTTCGTTTTTACACTTTTCTCCATATTTTCCTTATTGTTTTATATTTTCTTGGTTTCTATTAGTTTTTTACATTTGTATTTGTAACCGTTTATACAATTATTGAAAAAAAAGATGTAAAAGGAAGGAATATAAAGTTGGTTTATTTGATCAAGGTTAGAATAGATATATTTTTACTAATCCTTAATGGATGTTTGTTATACTAGGACTGAAATGCTGAGGCTTTGTGGATTTATAAATAAGAGAGAGGATATGAAAAGGAGAGACCATTTGTTGTGTTTTAAGAGGTGGCAATAAGTTACTAAAATTGTCTATACTTGTGATGAAAGTGGGAATTACTTTATTTCTCTTCTTTGTACTATATTCTTACTTTTTTCTTTTCCATTTCTTTTTCCTTTCTTTTCTGAACCTTCCACTTTTCTTTTTATCATTCTGTCTGTTTTGGTTTTTATTGGTTTTTATTATTGTAATTATAATTTTTAACAAAATTATTATTTTAAAAACACATTAGACACCACATACTGTAGCAAAATTATATATGCAAGACTGCCAAATTGCATATAATTGCAGATCAGAACACCAACATTTTATGGTATTTCACAAGCTAAAGTTGGTCCACACCATTGCGTAATAAAACTTTGTACCAGCTGCTTTCTCTCTTTTGTTATAAGGCCGTAGACTTCATTGTGCATATAGATGTATTGCCTTTACAGAACTTTGTGCACATGTAAGAGTTAAGTTACCCTTGCTCTTTAAATATATTGCCTCAGTTGCCTAATCAGCTCATGAAGATTGCTCATTGCAATTTATTTATTTATTTATTTATTTATTTATTTATTTATTTATTTATTTATTTATTTATTTAAATTTGTCATCGCAATCCAACTCAATGACTCAAGGAAAACTCATAGAGGATATTTCAACTTCCTTTATATTTTTTCAGACTTCCACTTTTCTTTTTATCATTCTGTCTGTTTTGGTTTGTATTGGTTTTTTCTTAATTACTCTATTGTCATGACTGAAGTACAGTCATGTAAGTTATTGCAGAATAATTCTGCAATATTTAGATTATAGGAAAAGGAGGTTTAACAATAATAGCAACAGTACCGGGATACTAGTAACACTTTTCTGATAGAATTGTACATCCAAATATACCGTACATATTTAGTGAAATCATATTGAATAGTTAATTTTCTCACAAGATACTGCAGCTTATTAATGGTGATTGACAGTTTAATTAGGATTTTCCCCCCTTGTGTCACTTTTCATTTGAGCATTTAACTAAGCAGGTGCAGCTTGGCCA
Source organism: Diadophis punctatus similis (assembly GCA_023053685.1). NCBI lineage: Eukaryota > Metazoa > Chordata > Lepidosauria > Squamata > Dipsadidae > Diadophis > Diadophis punctatus. The sequence goes on along the minus strand of JALIGW010000004.1, from coordinate 41,443,881 downwards.
ATAAAATGATCCATAAAAGGATAGAGTTAGAAGTCAGGAATGCATAAGAAGCTTTGTATTACTTTATCCTTTGCTCTCTCTGTCTCTGTCTCTGTCTCTCTGTCTCTCTCTCTTCCCCCCCCTCAGGGGTGGGTTCTGGATTCTTCCGCTGCCGGTTCGCTCAGTGATGCAACGCGTGGGCATGCGTGTGTTGCACACTGGGCGCACATGCGCAGTACTTAAAAAAGATGGTGGCACCTATGGCACCGCTGGGAGAACTGGCTCGGGCGTATGGCAGGCCTGGGTCACTGCCGGTTCTAGCGACCCAGGCCACCAAGTTACTACCGGTTCTATAGAACTGGTCTGAACCTGGAGGAACCCACCTCTGTTGTGTGTGTGTGTGTGTGTGTGTGCAGATATGTCACTATAGATAAATACGTGAATGAACGAATTACATTTTTCAGTTGGAATAATCATGTTTTCTTTGCTTCTACCCCACTGAGTTTACCTGCATTAAGATCCTTAACACTGATTTCCCTTATTTTTTTTCAAACAAGTATCCACTCAAGCAAGACGACAGAGATATTAATCAATTATACAGCTGTGACCAAAATCCCTTCAATGGTAGTTAAGTGATGACTATTAGATTTAATAATCTCAGCTTGAAGATATGCTATGATTTTGCATAACAACACTGCAATGTTTTGCCAATGTTTGGACCAGAACATAAATGTAGCATGAGCAATATTGTCTTCCACTGGCTTTATTGCCCAAACATAATCAATGTGAAGCCTCATCAGAACAATAACGATTATTGTGGCCCTCCAGAAAATACAATCAATCAAAGTAGAGTGTTGCATGGGCAATACTATTATAATCTAACAATATTCACAAACAACACAATTTAGCCTTGTTTAGGTATAGTTATCCCATATGTGTAACCATATGGCAATAGGGCCACCATGCCTCCTGATATTGAATGAACAGTTGAATGAATAGAGCAGTGATGGCGAACCTTTTTTGACTCGGGTGCCAAAAGGGTGCGCGCGTGCGCGATAGCGTGCGCACACATGCCCACACCCATAATGCAATGCCCTCCCCCATGCATGCACACAACCCCACCCCCCGGTGCTGCTCCCCCCCACACATGCGCACAGGCCTCACTGAAGCCTCCGGACTTCTGGTAGGCCCACTGGGCTGTTTTTCGCTCTCCCCAGGGTTCAGGAAAACCTCCTGAAGCCTGGAGACGGCAAAAAATGGTCCAACGGGAAGTTCGGAAACAAAACAGAAGTGGAGCTGCACTATTATTTACCTTCAGATAGTTGCAACCAGGCTTCGCACACCTTGGCCCATTTCTTCTGCAGCCGGCAAGGCTTTCCTGAAGGCCTCTGTAGCCGATAACAGGGCTCCGGATCGATCTGGAGCTCTGTTATCGGCTGCAGAGGCCTTCAGGGAAGCCTTGCCGGCTGCAGAAAAAATGGGCCAAGGTGTGCGAGGCCTGGCTGCAACTATCCAAAGCCGAAGAAGTTCCTGAAGACCTCTGACAGCGAAAAGGAGGCTGGGGGTGGCGCACACGTGAACTTCCGGTTGGCCCGTTGGCCCATAATGAACCTGCCCAATCAGAATTCAGAATTCAGAACAATAGAATGTATACATGTACAACATACAGTTTTTACAAATAACTCTCTAATATGTAGATTAATGACAATATGTAGAGGAGTACAGAGATAATAATGAAGAAAGAGTGCAAGAATAGTATGTAAACATCAGTCTGAGAAACAGGAACTGATGACAAAGAAACTCAAGTTTATTCCTCCTTCATTCTCTTTGGCATTTGAGAGCTCAGATGGTCTCTGTCAAACTTTCAGAATTATATCCACAACCATAAAGTAGAATTCTAGTAATTCTTTTGGTGTTTGCTTCTTTATCTGGCTTACCTCAAAAAGCTCTATCATCTATCTATCTATCTATCTATCTATCTATCTATCTATCTATCTATCTATCTATCTATCTTATCTATCTTATCTATCTATCATAACCATCTGATATGTGATTCTGCTCAATGACTAAAATTTGAAAATAAAAACAATTGCAATAATACATCCACTCATCATAATTGCTAAATTAACCAGGAATTCACATGCTTGGTGCCCCAGGTTGGACAAAGAGACAGGTCTTTAAAAAAATTAAAAATCCAGAGGGCCAGAGCCACCCCAATCTTTTTACTGCTTGTCTGTAGTTGACATCCTAATTAGCTTTCTTCAAACTGACCCCTGTCTAGAGATGGTGTATCATTCCTAGAATCCTTACTTATGGCCATGCTGAGCCCACATCTAGAGAGTGAAATTGGGCAGAGTACTTTTTTTTAACTTTCCAAATCAAATATAAAATTTTAAAAGTAGCATAGTAATGTCTTTATTTGTGAAATTGACCTATTTCATTTATAATATTAAAACATTGGAATAATTGTGTACTGTGCCTAAGCGTAGAATTAAAATAATTGTGTTATATGCTACATCATTATTTCATGTGGTTAAATCCATAAAATCTCCAAACCTAATAAGTAGGCATCAATTATTACTACAGACGAGTTGCAGAAAATGTAAAGTGATGGATTTTTAAACAATAGCAACAATAATTACTCACATCCTAAATTGGATGTGACTTATAGGAGAAAAACGTTCATACTGCAGTGCACAATGTAAATAGCAGTGCAGTGAGCTACATCTGTGAAAATATAAATTCAGAGCTAGAAATTACTGGGAAAAAGATATGAAGTAAATAGCAAGCATCATAGAGATATGTTGCTTCTCATTATTATTTGCATTTCTGAGCTCCCTGTCTCAAAAAAAAAAAAAAGAATATGACAGTGCTGTGAAATAAATAAGATCTTGTCTGAAATGAAACCTCATCAGTCTTACCTATGAAATCGTTATTCTATAAATAATCTTTTGGGAAGCTTATTCCAAAGTTGCATTTTATGGGAATACTGCAAAGAGAAACATCCTGAAACACCTATTTAGACAGTTGCTGCCTTCTGCTTCTCTGCATGATGTTTAGTGCTGGCAGTGTTCCACTGTGAGAAACCTCATACATAACAAAGAGAGAAACAGATTGAACATCTCTCCCTGGTATTCTAGTTTTCCAAAGTTTTCATACATAGTGTTCAAATGAGCTGCATATTTCCTATATCTTTCTTAATGGATTCAATCTCAACAGAGCTATGTGAATTATCTTGCAATTAAGACTTCATGCGAAGGTTGATTTTGAACGTAAATGTGTTCAACAAGTTTGTGAAAATATAAGGCCTTCTCAAACCATATGTTATCTAATAAACAGTTAAAATGATGGGTTATTTGACAAATGATGTATTTATGATGTCATTTTGATAGGGGATTTTTTTAAAAAAATTAGACACACACATGGAAATTAGACCTACCATGGGCATAATCAAAATGTTTAAGATGCATCTTATATGTTCAGAGGTAGGAAAAAATGCTGATTATGTATGCTGGACATAAATAACTGAATAAATGAAGGTGACAATAAATGATCAATGGTCTGTTTGTAAGCTTTCCAATGACATCTGGCTAGTCACTGTTGGAAACAGAATAATCGTTTTGATTCGATCCAGCAATGTAATTATGAATTCAAGCAGGAATTTAAAAAAAAGAAACATAATAGCTAAGATAAAAACTAAACAGAAAACAGGATGCTGAATTTCACTCTCCTGAAAGCTTATATAAAACTGTATGAGATATGCTTCAGATGTATGCAATTTATTTAAATAGAACTGCTCAGTGATGTCAATCAACTTTCAAAAGAAAGATCCACTGGATGAAAAAATATATATTCTTACCAGGTTAATAAACTCAGTGGGAAAAATAAATGTGAGACTAGTTAACATTAGACACAAGTGTTCATTAACTTTAAAAAGATGTGATTTTGTGGGAAAGTGTTATTTTGCGATGTGTTAAATAAGCAATCACTCTGAGCAGATGATGGGCAGAATCTAGATGTTTTCTATTAGTTAACAGGTAATTTCCTAGTGAGAAATAAGTTGTGATTTCCAAACAGTTCTGCATCTATAACTGTGGCAAGATGTTTAGCATGCCAGGGCCAGATTTGATTAAACTTATCCAGAAGCACATTTTAATTTAATAAGGATTTGTTGCTGGAGAAGATTTACGTTTTCTTGACTGCTTTACTGTCCTACATAATTTTGAAGCTTAGCTGGAAAATGATAGCTTTAGTTTTTGCCACAAAATGTGGACTGAATAATACAGCATAAATAGTTATTCAATATATATAGGATAGGGAGACACACCATCAGCCCCTGGACTATTGGCTTCCCATGTCTGGACACTGGAACTCTTGGATTGACTTAATTTTTAATGAGATTATCTTTACATGCTCCTTATTAATTTTATTGATTTTAACATTTGTGATAATTAACCTTGCAATTTTTACCCCAGAAGCATTGTGACTGTGGTTAGGATGTGGGCTATGAATGGGTATGATTGTGTGATAGAGTTTTATGGATTATAGTAGAATGAGTAAGCCGGGGGTTTGGTCTTTGTCCCCCTCTGCTGAGTGTGGAAACAGAAGTGGAGGGGGACTTAGGTCCATTCCCAGGTGTAGTATGAATGGTATGCATGGTCTGTCGGGAGAGGGGGGGACCAGTAGGGGGGGGAGTGGATCTCTGATGGGATGGGGGATGGGAGGATTACGGTCATAACAGGGAGAGGTAGGTATGGCGGGAGCAGAGGGGTAGGCCGCTCTCGGGGAACGAGAACTCGCTGTCTCCAAGTGATTTCTTGTTCTGGCCCCTCTGGTTTGGTTCCATCTTGCTCAACCCGAGGGCCTGGTAACCAGGGATGTCAGGGCCCTGGGCTCAAGCTGCTGCTGTTGAACGCCAGGTCAATTACCAACAAAGCCCCCCCTTGTGCGGGATTTAATCCTGGAAGAGGGGGCGGACCTGGCATGTATTACTGAGACCTGGCTAGGCCAGGAGGGGGGGGTTCCCCTCTCCGAGATGTGCCCGGACGGGTTCTCAGTTCAGCATCAGCCGCGACCCCAGGGAAGGGGTGGAGGAGTGGCGATTATAGCTCGCCAGAACCTTAATCCTCGAAGGAGCCCTGCCCCGGAGATTGTTGGGTGTGAGACGCTCCTTCTGAAGTTGGACTTAGGGGTCCAGGTGGGCCTTTTGCTAGCGTACCTGCCTCCTAGCTACGTTGCAAAGGCCCTGCCTGTTCTGCTCGAGGCGGTAGCAGGGCTGGCGATTGAGTTCCCCAGGTTGATGGTGCTGGGGGACTTTAATTTGCCATCGCCCGGTGAAACCTCGGAGGCAGTCCAGGAGTTCATGGCTTCCATGACAACCATGGACCTGACCCAAGTAGTTCAGGGTCCGACTCATGAGGGAGGTCACACGCTTGACCTTGTGTTTCTTTCGGGGCAGTGGAGAGATGATCTGAGGCTGAGGGGTTTAGTCATAGTACCCTTGTCGTGGTCAGATCATTTCCTTCTGAGGTTGGATTTCATGGCACCACTCCTCCACCGCAAGGAGGTGGGGCCGACTAAGTGGTTCCGCCCCAGGCGCCTAATGGAATCTGAAGGATTTCAGAGGGAACTTGGGGAAATACCTGACTCCCTGGTACACGATTCATCTGAGGCTCTAGTGGCTGCCTGGAATCGGGCGGCAACGGGGGCTTTAGATCGGATTGCGCCTTTGCGGCCTCTCCGTGGCAGCGGATCCCGGAGGGCTCCTTGGTTTACTGAGGAGCCCCGGGAGATGAAGCGCCTAAAGAGACGCCTAGAGCGACGATGGAGAGCCAGTAAAGCTGAGTCTGACCCGACACTTTTAAGAACTTGCATTAAGTCTTACTTAGTGGTGATAAGGGCGGCAAAATGCTTGTATTTTTCCGCTCTTATTGCGTCCGCCGACTCCCGCCCAGCTGCCCTGTTTAGGGTGACTCGCTCCCTCCTAGCTAAGGGGGGAGTTGAAGATCCCTTGCAGGGCAGAGCTGAGGAATTTTCTCAGTTTCTGGCGGATAAAGTCGTTCAGATTCGGACAGACCTGGACTCCATTTGGACAGGGCAAGCCGAGATGACAGGGGCGAGTCTTTTGAGCTTTGAGCCTGTCACTCCTGAGGATGTGGACAAGGCCATAGGAGCGATGAGCGCCTCCACCTGTTTATTGGACCCGTGCCCCTCCTGGCTGGTCTCAGCCAGCAGGGAGGTGTCACGTGGCTGGCTCCAGGCGGTTGTGATCGCTTCTTTGAGAGAGGGATCCGTCCCACAGCCTTTAAAAGCTGCGGTGATGAGGCCCCTCCTCAAAAAGCCTTCCCTGGACCCAGCGGATTTAAAAAACTTCCGTCCAGTCTCCAACTTACCCTTTTTGGGTAAAGTTGTTGAGAAGGTGGTGTCACTCCAACTCCTGCGGCTTTTGGAGGATACTGATTATCTGGATCCCTTTCAATCGGGTTTCAGGCGCGGCTACAGTACGGAGTCTGCTTTGGTCGCGCTGATGGATGATCTCTGGCGAGCCCGGGATGGGGGTTATTCCTCCATCCTGGTGTTACTTGACCTCTCAGCGGCTTTCGATACCATTGACCATGGTATCCTTCTGCGTCGTCTTGGGGAGGTGGGAGTGGGAGGCGCTGTTTTACGGTGGTTCTCCTCCTACCTCTCTGACAGGACGCAGTCGGTGTTGACAGGAGGACAGAGGTCGGCCCCTAGGCCCCTGGTTTGCGGGGTGCCACAGGGCTCGGTCCTCTCGCCCATCCTGTTTAACATTTACATGAAACCGCTGGGTGAGATCATCCGACGACATGGGGTGAGGTATCAGCAGTATGCTGATGATACCCAGTTGTACATCTCCACCCCGTGTCAATTCAGTGAAGCAGTTGATGTAATGTGCCGCTGCCTGGACGATGTGAGGGTCTGGATGGGAGTGAACAGACTCAGGCTCAACCCAGACAAGACTGAGTGGCTCTGGATATTGCCTCCCAAGGACTATGTCGACTGTCCCTCCTTGGTTCTTGGGGGAGAAAAATTGGCTCCCTCAGAACAGGTTCGCAATTTGGGTGTCCTCCTAGACCCACAGCTAAAATTGGATCAACATCTTTCAGCTGTGGCTAGGGGGACCTTTGCACAAATCCGTCTTGTGCACCAATTGCGACCTTACTTGGAGAGGGAGGCCTTGCTCACAGTCACTCATGCCCTTGTCACCTCACGGCTAGACTACTGTAACGCGCTCTACATGGGGCTACCCTCGAAGAGCATCCGGAGACTCCAGTTGGTACAGAATGCAGCTGCGCGAGCTGTAGTGGGTGTACCAAGATACACCCACGTAACACCTCTCCTTCGCCAGCTGCATTGGCTACCAATTAGTCTCCGGTTGCAATTTAAGGTGTTGGTCGTGACCTTTAAAGCCCTACATGGCTCAGGGTCAGGTTACCTGCGGGACCGCATCCTACCACATACCTCCCTAAGACCGGTTAGGTCCCACAGAGAGGGCCTCCTCCGGGTCCCGTCGGCCAAACAATGCCGACTGGCGGGGCCACGGGGGAGGGCCTTCTCTGTGGGAGCCCCGTCCCTCTGGAACCAACTTCCACCAGAGATCCGGACTATCCCCACCCTTCTGGCCTTCCGTAAAGCCTTAAAAACATGGCTCTTCCAGCAGATGGGGTGAATAGGATAATCAGATTCCCCCTGAATGTTGTGTTTATAATGTTTTTCTTTTTGACTATATTTTAATTATGATTATTGTTTTTAAATGTTACGCTTCTTACTCATGTTGTACGCCGCCCTGAGTCCCACGGGATTGGGCGGCCTATAAGAGCGTCTAATAAATAAATAAATAAATAAATAAATATCTGGCATGCAGATGAATGCATGCTGTCACACAAATGCACTCTGTTGCAAATTTTCCTGATTAGAAATCAAATTACCTAAATTTAAATCATGCAAACCATAGTATTCCCTGTGAGATTCCATGAAAGCAAAAGTTGGATTTTAAAGAAGCAGGATAGGGAAAGTATTCATATTTTGAACTTTGGTGTTAGCGAAAACTCGTGAGAATTCTCAGGAAAGAAAACAAACTGATGGATCATTGAACAAAGTTACCCAGAGTTCTCACTTTCAGAATTGACCAGACTCAAATTATTCCAGGTCAGAAAAATTATGTGAAGATTCACACTTTGGAAATGGCTCTAATGCTGGGAAAAGCAGAAAGAAAGAGAAGCCCGTCATCCAGGTGGATGGACTCCGTTATAGTGACAGACTTTTTTAGTATAATAATCAAGTAAATTAAGTTGTATGTTATATATCTTATAAAATAAGCTTCATGATCTCATTTTATTGTACCACATTATATCTATGCTTTAAATAAGCAGATTATAAAGCTTAATGTAATAAGAGAAGAAATGATATGCATGTTTTTCTGGAACTGAGCAACAGCCAAGCAAGCCTGCGAAAAGATGCAGCTGGTTTGAGGGACACATTCACATGCTGTTTCAAACATGCATCCCAATTCACATTGTTTTATTTATTTATTTATTTATTTATTTATTTATTTATTTATTTATTTACTTACTTATTTACTTATTTATTTATTTATTTATTTATTTATTTATTTATTTATTTATTTATTTATTAGTGAGATTTATATACCGCCTCATAGTGCAAGCATTCTCTAAGCGGTTTACACCATTAAGCAATGTATATATATTTACATTGCCCCCAACAATCTGGGTCCTCATTTTACCTACCTCGGAAGGATGGAAGGCTGAGTCAACCTTGAGCGGGTGAGATTTGAACAGCTGAACTCAAATGATCACAGTCAGCTAAAGTAGCCTGCAGTACTGCACTCTAACCGCTGCGCCACCTCGGCTCTTTTTGTTCCCTCTGCATCCAAAGGACTACATTAGCACAACATTTTTAGATCAGCAGTGGAAAGATTCCGTATGCCAAGTCTTATTCTCTTAGAATAAATGTGGGTTGAATTCAAGATACATGAAATCAAATGTTTCTATTTCCTCCACTGAGTTATAATTTATTAATTTGTTTATATCTCATTTTTCTTTCAGGAGTTCAAGGTAATTTACATGGTACATTCTCTATTTTCTGCCACAGAAATGTTGTGAGGAAGGGGTGGTTTCAGAAGGGTGTAAATGGCATAAAGTCATGAGGTGAATTTCCATAACCCTTAAACATTGCTCTGCATTGAATATTTTACTCTTTGGCATCTGTTTCAGTAACCATGTATATACAAAGCAGCCACAATCTTTTAGCTTTAGCTGACTAAATTCAAAATGGTGTTTTGGCTGGATATCTAGTACAATCATACTATAATCTACTCATTATATATTTATACAGTTTAGCAGTTAAATGGGTGACAGTCTCAGTCTCAGGCTATTTTATCATTTCCTATCTCCTTGATAAAGGCAAGAATCAGAGATTAATGTCAGTGATGGTTTGAAAGGAAAATAATTCTAGTGTGCATGTGTTTTGTAAGTCTATACATAATTAATTAGTAACAACACTCTAAAGTGTGACACAACACTGCGATTCTGCTCTATTCTGGTAGCAAAAATGAATAATTTCGAATGACCTAAATTCAGGATTGCTTAAATTGTTTCCAGCAGTTCTCACAGTTAATCCTGCAATGTGCTTTATTTGGTTCTGCCCTTGTAAATGACTTGGAAACTGCAATTAGTGCAGGAGGTAGCAGTGAGACAACTGTCTGGAATGTTCTTTAGAGACCATATTTAGGACAATTGTATTAAAGGCTGCCTATTCATTATATTTTTCAAGAATTTAATAGTGATGTTGTAAAGCAACAGTCTTTTCTTGCTCCACAGACCGGCAGCAGCAGCAGTGAGCGGGGGAGGGGGTGGTTTTGCAAGTGAACCTAGTTCCTGCACATGCGCAAATGAAGCTTCGTGTTTTGGTTGCATGAACCGGTTCCCAACAAGCGAAACCTGTCCAAAACCTGAAGGTTGGGGACCCCTGTTGTAAAGAGTTTAGAAACATGAAACCTGACACTTAGAGAAATTGCCTTTTGGACTGGACCTGCCTGAATATTAAGACTGGGGGATGCTATATATATACACAGACACACAGACAGACACACACACACACACACGTGTGTGTGTGTCTGTGTCTGTGTGTCTGTGTCTTTGTGTCAATAAAAGAAACAAAAAGTGACCAGTTTTATAAGATGTGTGCATGTTAATTTGAGATCTTTAAAATAAGGAAATTTGGGGTACAGCTATTTTAATAAATAGCTTAAATATAGAATACCATATATAAAAATAGGCATGATCCATTGTAATTCTTGTGCTTTGGCAATCTTTAAGGTAATAGAGGGTGTGTTTTTCCCTCATAACTTTATCCTGTCAAGATAAAGCTATCTGAATGATACCCTTTTTTCATGTGTGCTTATATAATCTAATCCTAGTTCGTAGGATTAGAGATGGAGCTATGCATTTGTGTAATTTAAAGTAACTAATATAAAATAAAGAATTAAAAACCATCATAAAGAGCCAAAACTGGGAATGAATCCAAAAATTGCTGACATTTCTGAATCTATTACTGAACGTTTATGTATTGACTTTGCATTTTGGTCTTTCAGTGTACTGTTAATTTACATTGGGGGATTGGTTGTTACTTGAGGCATGATTGCTTCCTTAGTCATTCTAATAATAACTTTTATGGATTTCCATGTGTCATAAGCTAATGATGCAAATATGTTCAGTGTCAGTCTCACCTTTCACATGGACTTGTAATTCTTAGTTAAGGTCACTCAAGTGATCCCTTCATATTATCTTTATTTTGCAAAACTTCCACCTTCATTTCTTTGACATCTTTCCTTTTTCTGTTGTATATAACAGCTATTATTGTGGATAGGTACTGGATGTTCTAGCAGTCTGGCAGAATTCAAGTTTATCAAAATTTCAGATAGCTCCAGTTCTAGCCCAATGCTAAGCCACATTGATGGCAGGGATATTTCCGACCAGCAAGTCATTCTGTGTGCATGTTCATCTTAGGGAACACTGTATAAGATGAATGGTTGTTGGAATAGTGCCACATTCACAGTAAATATGCTTGTCCTCTGGGAAACCCCCCCTGTTTCCATGTGGTCTTTAGTTTATTATTTATTTATTATTTTATTTTAGAGTTCTTATATGCCGCCCTACTCCTTGGGGACTCAGGGCGGCGTACAACATGTCAAGAACCACTAAACAATATAAAAGATTTAATAACAACTTAAAAAAGAATTTATTAAAAAACATACAACAACCATACATACGTGGGGGAGACCTAAGAAGTGAATTGTCTCATAACCCCGCCTGCAGGAAGAGCCATGTCTTAATGGCTTTTCGGAAGGCCAGCAAGGTGGGGATAATTCAGATCTCTGGGGGTAGTTGGTTCCAGAGAACAGGGGCCCCTACAGAGAAGGCCCTCCCCCTAGGCCCCGCCAGTCGGCATTGTTTGGCTGACGGGACCTGGAGGAGACCCACTCTGTGGGACCTGACTGGTCGAAGGGAAGTATGAGGTAGAATGCGGTCCCAGAGGTAACCTGGTCCTAAGCCATGTAGGGCTTTAAAGATGAACAACTTGAATTGTACTCGGAGACCAATGGGCAGCCAATGCAACTGGCGGAGTATGGGTGTTACGTGGGTGTATCTTGAAACACCCACCACAGCATGTGCAGCCGCATTTTGCACCAATTGTAGTCTCCGAATACTCTTCAAGGGTAGCTCCATGTAGAGCGCATTACAGTAGTCCAATCGTGAGGTGACAAGGGCATGAGTGACCGTGAGTAGCGCCTCCTTCTCCAAGTATGGTCGCAATTGGTGCACCAGGCGAACCTGTGCAAAAGCCCCCCTAGCCACAGCTGTAAGATGTTGGTCTAATTTTAGCTGTGGATCTAGGAGGACTCCCAAATTGCGAACCCGTTCCGAGGGAGTTAATTTTCCTCCCTCAAGAACCAAGGAGGGACAGTCGACATGGTCCTTAGGAGGCAATATCCAGAGCCACTCAGTCTTGTCGGGGTTGAGTCTGAGTCTGTTTCTCCCCATCCAGGTCCTAACATCATCCAGGCATCGGCACATTACATCGACTGCCTCCCTGAATTGAGATGGGGTGGTGATGTACAGCTAGTTCTAGCAAAACCAGTGCACTATATATTTAAACATTCCCAAACCATCCCCTCCTCCAAGCAACTGCTCAAGAGGTTCTGTCCCATTATGTAGATGTTTCACTTGGAAGTTTCCATCTTTTTAATCATTCTCTGAGGTATAATAACAATCTCCCCAATGCAATCTATAAAGCTTCTTCTTATAGGGGGTATTTGGCCAAATCATGGATGTGCTTATATGACAGGCTACTAGAATAGACTACAGTACACTCTCACATTCATAATCCAAATTAGTGTACTGTAGAGATTATAAACCAATATCATTGCCATTGTGTAAGCATTGTAAAAATGGAAGAGAATATCTTGGGAAAAGTCAGATGAATCATAAGTAAGGACCTTCATTTTGGAGTTTGTTTTTAAAGAGTAAAACCTTGATTTATTCATAAAGATAGAGACAACAGAGATAGAGATAAAGATGATAGAGATAAAAGAGATAGAGATGACAGAGATTCACACACACATATTTGTTCTTGATATGATACCTCTAGAGATACAGTATTTATTGATTTTTAGTGACATAGCACAGTTATTAGGATTGATGTACTCAACAGAATTGTAATGAGACAGAAGTGAAATAGTGATATGAGTAAATAAAATAGTGTGCTCTAGAAAGAAGTAATATCTATACAGTTGGAAAAAATAAATTGAGCAAAACAACTAATAACAATCAATTAATTGGAGGCATAAAACAGAAAGTGCCTATGGAAAATATCTGCTACAAATATTTGCAATTTTCCTGAAAAAATACTTAAGGTTTGAAGGGAATTTGATGTACAAATGTTAGTGGTGACTCTTTGCAAAGAAGAAAGATATGGAAATTCCAGCAAATACTAAGGGACAAATCATTCTCTTAACCTAATGAGACAGTGAGGTTTGTCCTGCAGTGTGTTTTCATTATGTCACACACATAGATTGACAGTCTATCATTCTGAATGAAGACAACAGATTCAACATAAGAAATATTTTCAAGCTTGAGTCCTGAACAGCAGGTTTTTTTGAAATGTTCAGTAAAAATGAATCTCAAAATTAAGCCCTTAGTTTCTTTCCATGCAGAGGAAAAAAGAGAGTTTGCAATGAATATGCCAGTGTCCTCTTGTCCTCTTGTATGTCCTCTTGTCTTCCATTAATATTTCACATCCCACATTTATGATAAATGTATGATAAAGGAAACACGTTTATCATTTTAATACTAATTCACATATGATGTCAAGCCAAAGGAATACTTCATTGTCATACTTCATTGTCATGCCAACATTCTGTAGTCCATGAAAGTGGTACAGGGCAGGGGTGACATTCAAATTTTCCCCTACCAGTTCTGTGGGTGTGGCTTGGTGGGCGTGGCTTGGTGGGGTCATGTTACTGATTGGGCATGGCCAACTTGACATCATTTACGGCAAGGTGGGGTGGCACCACCCCACCAAGCCACGCCCACAGAACGGACAGAAAAGTTCGGCCAAGTCTTCTAGCATTCAACCTGGCTGCTTCTCGCCTCCTTCTCATGTTTGCTCTGTGTGTATGAGCCCGAGAAGGAGGAGAGAAGGAATAAGTGGGAGGGACAGGGTGGGAAGGGGCCAGTCAGTGGTGCGATTTACCGGTTCTTCGAACTGCGCATAATCGCCGCCACCGGTTCTATAGAACCTGTCCGAACCTGCTGAATTTCACCCCTGGTACAGGGGATATTAAAATGAATCTCAAACCATTTACCACCATCATAGAGAAATCCTCTTTAGATGTAATTTAAATTATATCTATTTTTTTGTAAGGACATATAAATCTACCATTTTGAAAATTTATAATTACCTTACTTAGTTGCAAGCAGTAACATGACATCAAAATAAGTGGAGAATTTCTGGCTTTTCATATTTTGATGAGCAAAGCACAAAAGCCATGTTTACTCCTATGCCATATGGTATTAGAAGAGAGTTAAAAGAAGTTTTTGTCCTCAATGCTAACTCAGCATCTTGAAAAATCATACTTTTCAATTTTATCTTGTAACATGTATGAAAACCTGTATCCTTATGTATCTATCTCTATAGTTGTTATGTATCTTTTAATATTTTATATTAAATGACTGTCAAAAATGAAAGACGTTGTTCTAAACCATTGACCACCTAAACCATTGACCATTTGACCACCGAAACCATTTGCCTAACATTGCTGCTGTGATTGGCCCTCTCAGAAGCGGTGGATTGTGTTTCGGCTCAGCGGCTAGCGATTGACGATTGAGCTTCCCTGACTGTGTGGAGCATGACCTCCTCTTTCTTTGGATTGTGACGCGGGCTATGGCGCTTATTCGGGAAGCCTTTATCGCCGCAGAGTCTTTAACTTCTACTTTTACTTTGGGAGCTACCGGCGACGTGGCACGATCCTGGTTTATTGGTGCGACCTCACCCCTCCATGCGGTCTCCTTGGACTATCTGATAACATCGTGAGTGTCTTCACCTGTGACTTTTATAACGGTGACGGATGGGAATGAGGTGCGATGGAGGAGTAAGACTGAGACCCTTGACTTTATTTCTGCAACTGTGTGGGGACCTGCCAGGGAGAACTATGAGCTCCTGAACATCATCTCCCCTAAGAGGCCTTCCTTTACCAATGATCCACTTGTTTTACAGGTAGTTGCGGTGATGACACTCTTGGCTATTATTACATCTTCGGCCATTAAGCAAACAAACAATTTTGGACTGGCCAGGAGGCGGGCATATGTGTTTTTAGCTCTTATTATATCCCTTCATTAATTCTTTCATTGTTTTTAACTTCTCTACCACGTGGGTGGTGGGTGGGTATATTTGTGTGTTGAAGTGTGGAGGGTTGGTTGAGAGTGGTTGGGATTAACGATTGATTGAATGAATGCATAGATTGGTTAAGAATATTTTGTTAGAATGAGTGAGTCGGGAACTGGGGTTTTGACCCACTCTGCTGTGTGTGGAAACAGAAGCGGAGGGGAGGCCTGACTCAGTTCCCCGGCTCAGGGTGGATGGTATGTATGGCCTGCAGGGAGGGAGGGGGACCAGTGGGGAGGGGATCGCTGGGGGGGTGGAGAGCCGGAATATTTTGGTCATGGTAGGGAGAGGTAGGTATAGTGGGAGCAGAGGGGCGGGCCGCTCTCAGGGAATAAGACCTCGCTGTTTACAAGCGATCCCTTGTTCCAGCCCCTCCGATGTGGATCCATCTTGCTCAATCCGAATACCTGGTGACCAGGGTTCTCAGGGCCCTGGGCTCAAGCTGATGCTGTTGAATGCCAGGTCAATTGTCAACAAAGCCCCTCTGGTATGTGATTTAATAACTGATGAGGGGGTGGACCTGGCATGTATAACTGAGATCTGGCTGGGCCAGAAGGGGGGAATTGCCCTCTCTGAGGTATGCCCAGACGGGTTCTCAATTCGGCATCAGCCACGACCCCAGGGAAGGGGGGGAGAGTGGCTATTATAGCACGCCGGAATCTGCATCCTCGTAGGAGCCCTGCCCCAGAGATCATCGGGTGTGAGACTCTCCTTTTGAAGTTGGACTTAGGGGTTCAAGTGGGCCTTTTGTTAGCATACCTGCCTCCCAGCTGCATTACCAAGGCCCTGCCTGGGCTTCTCGAGGCAGTAGCGGTCTTGGCGGTGGAGTTCCCCAGGCTCATGGTGCTGGGGGACTTTAACCTGCCTTCGGCTGGCAAAACCTCAGATGCGGCCCAGGAGTTCATGGATACCATGACAACCATGGACCTGACCCAAGTAATCCAGGGTCCGACTTATGAGGGAGGTCACATGCTTGACCTAGTATTTCTCTCGGGGCAGTGAAGAAATGATCTGAAGTTACGGGATATAGTCATCTCCCCGCTGTCGTGGTCAGATCATTTCCTACTGAGGTTGGATTTCAGAGCCCCACTCCTCCCCCGCAGGGAGGTGGGACCAATTAGGTGGTTCCGCCCCAGGTGCCTAATGGAGCCGGAAGGATTCCAGAGGGAACTTGGGGAGATACCTGAAACCCTAGTCAACAATTAGACTGAGTCCCTGGTGGCTGCTTCGAACAATGCGGCATCAGGAGCTTTAGATCAGATTGCACCTTTCCGACCTCTCCATGGCAGTGGATCCCGGAAAGCTCCCTGGTTTACCGAGGAGCTCCGAGAGATGAAATGCCACAAGAGACGTCTAGAGCAACGCTGGAGAGCCAGTAAGGCCGAATCTGACCAAACACTATTAAGAACTTTTATTAAGTCTTACTTAGTGGCGATAGGGGCAGCAAAACGTTTACACTTTTCCGCCCTTATTGCATCCGCAGACTCGCGCCCAGCTGCTTTGTTTAGGGTGACACGCCACCTCCTTGCAAAAGGGGGTGGCGAGGAACACTTGCAAGGCAGAGCTGAGGAATTTACACAGTTTCTGACGGATAAAGTCACTCAGATCCAGTCGAATCTGGACTCTGGCAGGACAGAACCAGTTAAGTTGACAGGGGCAAGTCTTAATTCAATTCTATGGGACGAGTTTGAGCCAGTAACTCCTGATGATGTGGACAAGGCCGTGGGAGCGATGAGCTCTTCCACCTGTTTATTGGACCCGTGTCCCTCCTGGCTTGTTTTGGCCAGCAGGGAGGTTTCACGTAGCTGGATCCAGGCAGTGATCAACGCTTCCTTTAGAGAGGGATCCATACCCCAGCCCTTAAAAGCTGCGGTGATGAGACCCCTCCTTAAGAAGCCCTCCCTGGACCCAGCGGACTTGAAGAACTTTTGTCCGGTCTCCAACTTGCCTTTTCTGGGTAAAGTTGTTGAGAAGGTGGTGGCTCTTCAGCTTCTCCGGCTATTGGAGGAAACTGATTATCTGGATTCCTTTCAATCGGGTTTCAGGCGCTGCTACAGCACGGAAACTGCCTTGGTCACCCTAATGGATGATCTCTGGCGAGCCCGGGATGGTGGTCATTCTTCCATCCTGGTGCTACTTGACCTCTCAGCGGCTTTCGATACCATCGACCATGGTATCCTTCTGCACCGACTCGGTGGTCTGGGAGTGGGAGGCACTGTTTTGCGGTGGTTCTCCTCCTACCTCGCCGATAGGTCGCAGTCGGTGTTGACAGGAGGGCAGAGGTCGTCTTCTAGACCCTTGACATGTGGGGTCCCTCAGGGTTCGGTCCTCTCGCCCATCCTGTTTAACATTTACATGAAACCGCTGGGAGAGATCATCCGTCAACATGGGGTGAGATTTCAACAGTATGCTGATGACACCCAGCTGTACATTTCCACCCCGTCGCAATTCAGGGAGGTTGTGGATGTGATGTGTCATTGCCTGGATAATGTTAGGATCTGGATGGGAAGAAACAGGCTCAAGCTCAACCCAGATAAGACTGAGTGGCTTTGGATATTGCCTCCTAAGGATTATACCAACTGTCCCTCCTTGGTCTTTGGGGGAGACAAATTATCCCCCTCTGACCAGGTTTGCAACTTGGGGGTGCTCCTAGATCCACAGCTAAAATTAGACCAACATCTTACGGCTGTGGCTAGGGGTGCCTTTGCACAGGTTTGCCTGGTGCACCAGTTGCAACCTTATTTGGAGAAGGAGGCTTTACTCACGGTCACTCATGCCCTTGTCACCTCTCACTTGGATTACTGTAATTCGCTCTACATGGGGCTGCCCTTGAAAAGTATTCGGAGACTGCAATTGGTGCAAAATGCGGCTGCACATGCTGTGATGGGTGTTTCTAGATACATCCACATAACACCTATACTCCGCCAGCTGCATTGGCTGCCCATTGGTCGCCAGGTGCAATTCAAGGTGTTGATTATCATCTTTAAAGCCCTACATGGCTTAGGACCAGGTTATCTTCGGGACCGCATTCTACCTCATACATCCCTACGACCAGTTAGGTCCCACAGAATCGGTCTCCTCCAGGTCCCTTCAACCAAACAATGTCAGTTGGCGGGTCCTAGGGGGAGAGCCTTCTCTGTGGGGGCTCCGGCTCTCTGGAACCAACTCCCACCAGAGATCCGAATCATTCCCACCTTGCTGGCCTTCCGGAAAGCCATTAAGACATAGCTCTTCCTGCAGGCGGTGTGATTGTGACTGTTGCTTGTGTGGTTTTTTATCCTTTTAACTTCTATTTTACTCTTGTTGTTTTATTGTATGTTTTGATAGTATTTTGTTGTTTCTTATATATGCTGTACGCCGCCCTGAGTCCCCAGGGAGTAGGGCGGCCTATAAGAATTCCAAATAAAGAAATACAACTGACTAAACTTTACATAAAGAAAGCAGTAAATTGAATAATAACCTGTAGTGTATTGTGAACGTGTATGTGGAAACACTGCTAAACTTTAAAGTATCTTTTAATTGAATATATATATATATATATATATATATATATATATATATATATATATATATATATATATATATATATATATTCATTTATCAGCAAAAAATGTTACACACACACACATATATATAATATATATAAAACCAATTATTCTTCATATTGCTTTTTAATTCGCATTGTGATATTTATAAACATGTTCCTTAGTATTTATAAAGATGATTGTTTAACATTTTTTTAAATTGAGATTTTTCACTTAATGTACATTACATAGGCCAAAGATACATTAGTTGTAACTCAGTAATGTGGTACACACTCATTACATTAATATCATATGTGCTATCTATCTTGTATGCAACATTTGGAATGTTGACTTTGGATCTCTTTTTTCCTGAATGTGCATTTTTAAAAATATTATTATTATGAGTATGTTCCAATAATTATAACAACACATTTTAGTCTTAAACTCAGAGTAATAAACATTTTGGGAGAAACTACCATTGTTTAATTGATAAGAAGTGTGTTTGACTGGCATTTTAGTCAGAATATCTTCTTGTTACAATCTTGACTTGATGGTGGTTTATGTTATCTCTTTAAATGTATAAATTAGTATGGAAACCTATGCAATATTGCAGTGTTTCCAATATCATCCAGCCAATAAAGCCTTTTTATGCTCAGCAATGCAGTTGTAGCTCTGCTTTTTTCAATCTCGTATGAACAATACATTTTTGTACCTTTTGTCATTTGCTTTGGCTAAAAAAATTCATAACTTCATAAAACAGTAAATTGAAATTTAGATAAATTAAGTAATCTCTGCTCCTCTTGGTTAGCTATCAAATATGCTGCAACTATTTTTAAATAAGACAGCCTATAATTATTTCATGTCCTCAGATGCATGAAAAAATAGTAAAAATGGATTATATCCAGAGTACAATAATTATGCTCCATTTCTATTTCTGTAACATTGCCATAATGGAAACAGAGGTATATCCACCAGAATATTTGCCTTATGTCAGCAATCTAAAGTCTTCTAGTAGAGGGGTGGCCAACGCCCGGTCTAGGGACTGGCATGGGGCCGTGGCATACCCAAAACCGGTGCACGCAAACAATTGAAGCCCCATCCACCAGATGCAGGCAATACACAAAATCACACATCCTTCTCACAGAAAAACCTCTCTCCAAGGAACCAACCCTAACTAACTATAACCCTGTTATAATCAGCATGCAAGTTATGCAGAAACTTAGGGCTTTCTGATTTCTGGCAATTCATCTCCCTATAACAGCTGGGTTTCCTCCCCCCCATACTAATGGGAAGTTACTTTCTTCATATTGAACCTGGGTCCAGTCCAACTAAAGATAATACCCACGTACATGCTATTTTCCCCTTCTTTCCATGCATTATTTTCACTGGAAAGTTGATACATTCTTGGATTATGCAAGATATGCCCCATGCAAATAAATATTTCTCTTGTACATAGTTATAGCTTGCCTGAAAAGGATAAACGTCTTTGGCCATTGCCAACTTCCAGTAGGGAATGTAATCTGCTAGAGATCAAGTCCCCTGGGAGTTGGGCGGCATATAAATCCATTTAAATAAATAAATAAATAAATCAAGAATCCCCTTGCTGTCTTTTGTCTTGCTCTACTCCTTGCCCAAAGAAAAATGCAAGGCCAGTAAAGTTTTAGGAAGAAACTAAGAGGCTGATTGACTGAATATTCAATGGATAACTAACTGTTGATTAGTTCTCTAGACCAGACCATATAGAAAGAATGTGGGAAGAATTTATAAATTTATATAACTGTTAGAAATATTGTAAAGGAATCATAACTAACCCAGGTTTCCACAAAAATTACTGATTAACAACCTCCGAAACCCTTTAAACTCATACCAAACATAAAATTTAAACACACTAAACTCAATTAACATAATGTAAATATAATTATGCTCAAAGTTCAAACGAAGAAACCCAATCCACATCATTTGATTTAATCAACCCCTTCTCTGGAGACAATACGTATATGTACATTTCCACACGCAGGATATGTTCCCCTATAAAACAATCTGTCTGTACCCCATGCAGCTGCCTCCATGAGGGAACCTTTTTGTTATGGGAAATAAATAATTATCCTTTCCTCACAGCTGTCTTGATTTCATTTTTATTTATTCTTGCCGGCTTCAGTTGGAACTTCAGATTATTCTCCTGAGAAAACCAATGCCATATAGGTTGGGACTACCTTTATTGTAAGAGCGCTAGTAAAATAATCTTGCAAATCTGAAGGTGCTTCCCCCTCCCCTCTCTTTATCTTCAGGTGAACTAGGTGGGGCTTGTCTGTGGTCTGCTTTTTCAAGTTATTTTTTTGGCCTAGGTTCAGGAGCCTTGGTGGCAATTCTTTCCCCTACCCTTCAAGGCCATTGTCTATTCCAGGGGTCCCCAAACTTGGCAACTTTAAGACTTGTGGACTTCAACTCCCAGAATTCAACTGGGAGTTGAAGTCCACAAGTCTTAAAGTTGCCAAGTTTGAAGATCTCTGGTCTATTCCTTCTAATCTACAATATCAACTTGAACTTTCTTATACCATTTTTAATATAATGTTATGGTAAATATTTATCTATTTAACTATCTCTCTGAGAGCAACTTTAACCTATGCTCAACGTATTTTTAAGAACCTTATAAACTTTATCATTCCTTTCCTTTCTGTCAGACCCCTGTCACTTTTTTCATATATATTTTACATTCTCAGTCATTCTCATTACATGATCAAACCACTTCGATTGATTTCTTTTGAAGTAGACACTCCCTAATGGTATATGTATACATTATTTCTTTAACCAAGGTGCTAATTCTTGATTAAATATTAATTCTTGTTTATAAATTTAAAAATATTACTGATATAGTTAGCATCATAATATTTGAAATTCTCAAATTTCCTTTTCATTGGCGTTTTTATAGAAAATATTTCAATTTATACTTACTTTTTGCCATTATGTATAATTGTACTATTTACTATATTATATGCCATTTATTAACAGTTTTTCAGGTATATGATAAACATGATATTTATTCACAAATATAAATAGATATACGTAAGAGTGTGTGTGTGTGTGTGTGTGTGTGTGTTTGTGCATAAATTGTTTAGAAGAGATAAGGGGAAAAGCAACTAACTAAATTTAAATTAATTTTAATCTGACCACACTTTCTGTTCTCAGAGTAATTAATGAAGACTTAGTTGAAATAAGTCTAATTTTTTAGGAAAATGAACCTAAAAATATGTATGTTTACAGATTTTATTTCTTGTGATTCACTTAATATATTTTATATTGTTATTGGGATATTTACCAATAGAAAACACCTGGAAGATTGGTGTCCTAAGCAGTACATTCATCTTTTTGCTTAATAAAAAAGACAAAAGTTTTTAAAATTTGTCATGAAAATAATGTAATCCCAGGGAAAAAAATTAAAAACTGTTTGAGTGAAATGAATATAAAAGAAGCTTTTAGAGGAACATAAAAACTCTCTTAAGAAACTTAACAACTTTTTATTGGTCAGTGACCAAAATAAAGTTTCTGTCTGCCTGTTTTATAATAGCAAAAGTTGAAGTAAAATGGCTATTAGAAAAATAATCCAGGGGGAGTCCTAGAACACATGGATCCACATAATTCCATCTAACTTTTAATAGAATTATGAATGGAATATGTAACTCATGGAGAAG
Organism: Diadophis punctatus similis; assembly: GCA_023053685.1. Lineage (NCBI taxonomy): Eukaryota > Metazoa > Chordata > Lepidosauria > Squamata > Dipsadidae > Diadophis > Diadophis punctatus. The sequence goes on along the minus strand of JALIGW010000004.1, from coordinate 41,421,701 downwards.
TCCACAATGATTTCCTTATCAAAGAATAATAAAACATTTGACCTTAATTGCTCATGTAGGAAAAAATAATTAAACAAATATAAACATTTGTATATTAACAAACAGAATTAGTTAATTTTCTATATAAGTATGATTATGAAAATCGAGGAGTCTTTATGAAAGACAAATTAATTGCATATCCAATTCAAGAAAAATGAATGCAATCTGCAGTTGGCTATTGCGAGGGTCGCCCGTCCTCTTCCAGTCAGGTTTGTTGTTTCTCTATGTCTTGGTAGTGTATAATAGTATAAACATAAACATAATAGATTTATGTTTAATTTTCTTTTATATCTCCCTCCCCTAACGCCCTCTGTTTCACTTCTCTCTCTCCTTAGAGGTTTGATTTTACTGTTACAATATCCCTACGCTCTGCAGAATTGCTTAAGATATACCGTATTTTTCGGAGTATAAGATGCACCTTTTTCCTCCCTAAAAGTGGCTGAAAATTCAGGTGCGTCTTATACTTCGAATGTAGCTTTTTTTTCCAGCCCTAACTAGGTGCTAACAGATCTTCCCAGCTCTTACCTTGCAGGCTCTTTCATTGTTACTCTCTCCAAAGAATGTTTTTCCAGCCCTAAGTCTTTGCAGGTTTTTTTTTCATTGCTCTACTTGCTCCAAAGAAGTTTTTTTTTAGCCCTAACCAGGTGCTAACGATCTTCCCAGCTCTTACTGGCTTGCAGGCTCTTTCATTGTTACTCTCTCAGAAGAAGGTTTTTTTAAGTCCTAACCAGGGGATAAAATAATGTGCTGAAACTGACCAGACTAAGGATGCTAGCCAGATGAATACCTGGTAGGCAGATTGTTTTCCCCTATTTTCCTCCCCAAAAACTAAGGTGAGTCTTATACTCCGGTGCATCTTATACTCCGAAAAATACGGTACTTTATGTGAGAAATAGAAAGATTTTGACACGTCTCTTGAACAAACAAGAAAACAGTTTATTTGAATACAAACTTCTCAGGAAATGTCAAGTAAATTTCTTACAGCCACAATCAGCTATTCAATTCCTTTACACCTTTTCTTCTACTCAGAGAACTTTCCTAGCTTTCCTGACTAAATCTAAGAAAACCCAGTTCTTCTTTGGATTAAGGCCTATAGATTAGAGCATGTTTCACCGTTTATATCTATCTACAATTAACACGATATATCAATCAATAAAGTCCCCTGACCCTGGCACCTGCTTCCCACAGAACTGCCTAGAGCCTATTTTCTCTCCTGTTAACTTCCCTCTTGGACAGTTAAACTCAGGCAGAGAATCACTATAAACCTTCCCTCTTGGAAGTTACCACAACCAGAGCTCTCCTTAGCTCTTCCACCTAGGCCTTTTATAGTTTCTGGCCCTGCTATCTATGATCCGATTGGCTGGCTCCTTATGATGTAATCTATCCCCCCTCCCTTCTGAAGAACTGGGATAAACACCTCCCCCTTTCTACTTACCATACATTTAAAAGCTGTTTGGCTCCATACTTACTTGTGTATACAATTCCTTTTAACCACACTTTAACTTTATACAACAACTTAACTCTTTTACATTCAGTACCTGTATGTGGGCACCACAGCTATTAACCATGATAAGCAGTTATAAATATTAGGCATTTTACAAGGTATTTTCTACCTTACAATACAATTTTTTACAGATCAGTTTTCTAGAATAATTTAGAATCTAGAGTATATCAAACTTTTAGGACCTGTGTTAATGATGCAGCTTCTTTAAAATCATTGATATGAAGTAATCAATCTATTATTTTATACCTTTTTGTATAACATACTTTCACTTCAGTTTCTTTCCATTTTCTTCTATGTCCATTTTCCCCCAGGATCCAGTCTCGATATTACCAATTAATAGTATCTCCAACTTTCAGAATGTCTCATCAAAAAGTTAATTCCCTCACTTTTTCATCACAAACTTTACAAGAAATCATGTTTTTGTATTGTTTCCTTTGTGATTTATTCAGATAGATTTGTGCTTATTTCAGATATTTAAAAAACAGAGTATTTTTATAAACAGATATTCATTGATCAATATAATTCTTCAAACAGCACAATCACTTGTTCTGCATATTCTGATCTCATTCCCACCCCTCTCTTCCTGTCACCTAATAGAATAATCCCCCCCCCGGTCTTTTATTTATTTATTTATTTTATTAAACTTGTATGCCGCCCAACTCCCGAAGGACTCTGGGCAGCTCACAACAAAAATAAAAACATCATAAATATCAAAACCATCAAAAACATTCATTCACAATGTTGAATATTTTTTCTGAAAATTCATCCTGGGATCTTTCTTTATCACAATCTACTGGAGCATAGGATTAAAACTATCACCAATCTATATACTCCCAATTGTATATATAACCATAGGATCAACTATAGCAACAATCCATATTTTCTGATTTATAATTTAGCCCTTTCGTTCATAATAAACCAACATTTATTAGCTATACTTAAGAAGATTAGGTTGATCATTTATCTCCATTACGTCTTTCTTTTTCTTTTAGTTTCAGACATTAAATGCATACACACAACTTGTTTCATGTAATTGGTATATTCATGATGTTACAATATAAACTCTTACATTTGCAGTTTTCAATATGCCATAATCATGACATATGAACCCATGAAAATGACCTCTATTTTCCAAGGTTTTCATCTAATACTTTCAAATAGACTTAAAGGATCAAGTTCAGATGTAAATTACCTGAGTACAGCCAGGTCCATTACAAGATAATGCATCAATGTCTCTGTCCCTGAGAAATTGCCCATTTTCAAGGTGCACAGGTATGAAAAAAGAATCATATAATATATAATACTTCTATATTTGGCACTTCCTGAGTTGGGGGGGAGGATGTTTATGGCCACTACAGCTTTTCTAGTTTTGTACTGTACTAACTCTGGCTTCGGAAAGAGTTGTCTTCTAGAATCGCTGCCAGTTAACTTTCAAGTTCAACTAATGCTTGGGTGAACCTTGACAATTTTTTGTAAGATAAACAAAGAATAGGTTTGGTTATCCCCATGGCTAATCATACCCATGCCACATCCAGCATTTTTTGCTAACCATAAAGATAGCAGTAGTCTCTTTGGCAGAAGGGCCACTAAACCTTCATTTTACTGAAGTATGCTTTTATTACTTGATGTTCTAGACCAGCTAATGATCTCTAATGAACATACCACCTTGGAAGTTAACATAGTGTTACCCATACCCTTCATGGAAAAAGATGCAGGCGGTGTACTGACATATTCAGGGTACATATTTTCAAGATGACTTCTCAACTTGTATAGTGAAAACATATGGCTGAGAAGAAACACAAATGGTATGCTGTATGGTACAATGTGAATGGTATATTGTAACAGATGAGCTATGAGCTGTTATAAAATTCCATTTCAAGAAACAAAGTGTGGTATCATTTAAAATGCCAAGTGATTGTTTACTGCATTCTTTAGCAATAAAACAAAATTTGTAGTAATAATGTTTTCAAGCTTAGAATATAAATTAGTCATTTACCATTAAAAGGGCATAAATCTAAACATTGCTCATTTATCTGTAATGTAGTTTATCTTAAGCTCTTGAACATTTAAATCTGTCTAATCAGCGTCCTTGGTTAGATCAAAAAAATCCTGCAAGCCTAGCATGCCAAATTATGGAAACCAGTCAGTCTCACAAAGTACGATTTCTCACTGTAGTGAAATAAACTAATTTCAGTGGTTGATGTTTCAAAAACTTCAGTTTCAGAATAAGAAGTTGCACTATTATGTTTGCTGAGAAAAGGCAAGATGGTGGTCCAATCTTTCTAAGAAGCAAAGTCCTTTATCATAGTTGAATACAGCAGATTGCATACGGCTACAAAGAAGATGGCACATACATATCATTCTCTTCTGAATCACCATTTTGCAGAATGGTGCACCATTTTGTCTGAAGCAGTTTTTACTTTATGATAGATATGATTCTCCTTACAGTCATTTTAGGATGACTGAAACAACTATTTGAATGGGATAGTAATATGAGCTACCGAAGAAATTGTCCTTCCTCCTTCTAGAATTGAGCTTGCACTCCAATAACCTTCACTACAAAGGTTTCCTGATTTTGGAATATTTGTGTACTCATATTTGATGTCATTTCAAATAATCTTGGATTCTATGGATGAGCCCTGATGGCGCAGTGATTAACATGCAGTATTGCAGGCAAACTCTGCCCACAACCTAGAGATCGATCCTGACAGGGCTCAAGATTACTCAAATTTCCATCCTTACGAGGTCAGTAAAATTAGGACCCAGATTGTTGGTGGCAATATGCCTACTCTGTAAACCACTTAGAGAGGGCTGTAAAGCACTATGGGGCAAAATATAAGTCTAAGTGCTATTGCTATTATCTACTGAATTTTTCCATTCATATCTACCTAGAAACCCCAGTGAATAAAACATAACAAGTGAGGATTCTGCTTCATTAACATGAAGTGTGAAGCCTACCCTACAGATGTAGGGTAGAGATTGCTACATTTGACTTATATACATTTATAATCAACTGCCATTTGCCAAACATATTCAGAAATTGTATTTTTTTTAATAGGTCAAAGTTCAGAGTTGCTAAAATCAACAATCCTAATTTTTAATGAAGAATAGGTCTGTTTCAAGAGTGCCTCCTTAAAGAAACCATACGTTTTTCTGGGTATACATGTATGAATCAAGGAAAATACGTGTTTTATTCAGGAATGTACTGCAGGTGTATATATGCACTTACTCATGATCCAAATTTATATCTGCTTTATTAAAAATAATCATGTTTATGGTTTCTGGAGGCTGATAAAAAAGAAATTCCTGTTCTAAGAAACTTAGGTTTTAATATGTTCCATTTTGGATGGAAAGGTTAAAAGAAGGTTCCCCACCTTGAAATCCTGGAAAGACTAAGCGGTAAATTACACCATTCATCTTTTTGGAAATCTGTAGAAAGGCTATACAAAGGCTCTAGTAGTTGGGATATATAAATTCTATGCTCTGAATGGCTTCTGTCTTTAGTGTGTAAAGCACATAATGGCTCGCATATAATGTGGCTAGTCCTGTTTTTACATGCAGCACTTTATTGCAGTATTATCAAAAACCATTCAATTCAAAATAACATTGTCCTCTCTCTCTCTCTCTCTCTCTCTCTCTCTCTCTCTCTCTCTCTCTCTCTCTCTCTCTCTCTCTCTCTCTCTCTCTCTCTCACACACACACACACACACACACACACACACCATATTTTGTATGGATATTTGATTTTTGTTTTGTTTTGTTTTTGGCACAGAGTTTTAGTTGCTTTGGCATGGACTTGCAGTTTTTTTGGCAGGCAGTCTGAATTGCTCTGCATGGAAGTATTTACTGCTAGGTGAATAATACCTTGTCTCCTTGCTGTGCAATTGACAGAAGGAAAAATATGTCTTGTGGGACTACTACGGAAATACAACAGACAGTGACATTATTATTTTAAGATTGTGTGCTTTGTATTGTAATAGTGCTCAGTTGGGGACTAGGCAGTCAAAAGCAAACATATGACAAGAAGTAGTTCTGATAGTTCTGATTATGAACAAATTTCTGAGCTTAATGTTTGATTTATTTTAATTCTGTTGACCAATGGTATAGCTCTGTAAAATAGTGATTTGCTTTTAAAAAATAAATGTTCTAATACGTACTTCTATTAAAATTAGATAAAATTGAAGTTTGCATGTTTGATGGTGTAGTTCACTAAGGAATTGGACTAAAGATTGTTCTGAATGGTGTTCCTCAAGAGTAATCAGATCCAGATTCAATGTGTATAGTATTCAAAGACAATACATGACATGAAACAGTATATCCAAAATTTCCTAGCATATCAGATAAATCATTCTAGAAAAAAATTTATCATCTGGCCAATTCATACAATAGGAAGAAAACTTCTAAGATAGATCATGGGAAAACAAGTCTGAAAGTATTCTGAAGTGTCCGCTGGAAATTGAGTTTATATCCAATCCATCTAAACGTTAGTCTCCCATTCCATACTCAAAAGTTCTATTTTTGAGTTATGTATTACCTCAAATACCTCTGGCTCCTGGGCAAAATGCTAACTTATATTTAATTGGATATTAACTGATAAATGCAACACAATGAACAAATTCAGTGTTATGACATAACTTGATATTGCTATCCTCTAATGTGCATATTGAAAGAAAGGAACATGGCCCTAGTTGCCATGTTGCTCAAATTTGAAGGAAGTTTATTTTAGTGAAAGGGACAAAAAGCCAAGTAAAAAGGAGCAGATATGGTGATTAGGTATATCATTGCTGGAATACTGAGATTAGAAAAATGACTGCTGACTCCAAGAATGTTAAGAAATTGATTATAATATTTGACTGTGTTAGCAGGATAAAAAAACATATTGGAGCAATATAAATGCTAAATGTGATATTCTGCTTCAGAAAATGTACTTACTGATTTATTGACCAAAAACTTTGCATTTCCATTTTACATAAATTAGAATGAAAGATACTCACTCAACAAACTATCTTTATGAAATGTTTTTCTTTCAGCCAGATGTTCAAAAGTAATTGTTAGATGCATATTATATCCAACATAAACTCAACATTACATTAAAAAGGATTAAAATAAGACCCAGGGTTAGAAAACCCTGTCAGAGCTATATATTCATAATTCTTTCATCTATCAACTTTTGTGATTCTTTAGATAATTTATTTAATTATTTAAAACATTTCTATAGCTGCCCATCTTATATGAAACTGGACAGTTCTCAAGTTGACTTTCTTCTCTGTGTTTCTAGGATATTTCAAAATAATAGTTATTTAATTTTTATCTTCTAGTTTATTTTCAACCTGAGCTGTTCTTTCACCTGATTACTATATTAACTTATAGAAAAAGACATCTGCACGATCCAATGCTTTTCTCAAAATAACAAAAGCAGCATCACAACTTTTTGATAGAAGCTCTGCATTTTGCTTTCCCCTATTATTTCAAAATTTAAAAGTCACATAGATAAAAATTATTGTCCTTATTTTTAAGGGATATTACCTTTATACTCCCATTCCAGGTTACCAAGCTATACAATTGTCAGAGTTGTATACAATTGTCATTCCAGGTTATCAAGCTATACAATATTGTTGTATTGTTTTGTTAATAATTTCTTGGTAATAATTTTGCTATAGCAATCTATTTTTTTTTCTTATGTCTAACTCTGGTCAGAGACCATAATTTAAAAAAATATAAAGTTCAAGCATACGTAATGTCATGATAACAGGTCCAGAAGCAGCTGACCTTTTATCACAATTGTAGAAGTCTCTTGTTATATCCTGACTCAATCAAGTGTTTTTTCACAAAAACAAAAGTTCTTGTTACATATTTCACGAAGCATTTGGAAAACTAGTGGAGTTAATGGAGATGGTACATGTATTTAACTTATATGCCACCCATCTCACCTGGAGGAGACTCTAGGTAACTTACAATAATTAAAAACCAATAAAGCCTTTAAACAATAAATAATAACATTCAATTAATTTAAAATTAACAAGATGGGAAGGAAGGAAGATGCACACAGGAGCATGGAGTCACCTCCAGAATAATGCACCCCCATTGGGGCCCCAAGCCAGTTGGCAGAACCAGGTCTTCAGGCCTTTTTGGAAGGCCTTACCTGGGAAGCACTATGTTCCAAAGAGCAGGAGCCATGACAGAAAAGACTCTTCTTCTGGACCTCATGAGCCAAAATTCCTTGACTGACAGGTCTTATATTTACTTCATAAATAGCCCCTTTAAATTCAACCAAACTTAGTTCTGAATGATCTAGATAGGAACATGTTGTAAAAATTATTTATTATGAATTTAATCATTATTATTTATGATAGCACCCTGGAGTAGTCAACACTCCAAATTAAAGATTTTTTGATAATCAAAGAGAAATATAAAGCTTTCTTAATTCAATATGTGAGGCCTAATTTAACCAGTCAGCTGTTCATATTCCAGAGTATTAAGGTTTTCAAAGAATTTTACCCAGATGAAATAAATGTGTCTTTACAGTGTCTGATGGAGGAACAAGCTTTTGTAGAATCCACTTGCTGACTTCTGAGAGCACAAACTTTACCTTATAAATACTGATTGGCTGCAATAACCACACTGTGCGTATTGCTTCCTGGCTTCCAATAAAGTCGGGACTGGAGTTAGCGATTTCATGAAGCCCTGCTAGTACACTCCTGATGCAAAGGTTAATAAAATATCAAAAGAATCATGGAAATATATGTGAAGACTTATTGGTGTCTAGAACTAAAATATGATAATGAGTATTCTCACACACACACACACACACACACACACACACACACACACACACACACACGGATGTGTTCATTTCTCAGATCAAAACTACCTTGGCTCACCCCAGGTACAATAAATTGTCCATGTATTATATTATGTTGATTTGACAATATGTGAGTGGGTTATTGAATTTGTTATGTTTTAGGAACACACTTTGAAAAAAGACTCTGAGTCTGGTGGCTCACAAATGTTTAAGTAGTGTCTCTTTTAGCTTTATGGGGTATTTTGGTTGTTGGGTTGTAAGCCACCCATAGTTGGGTTTTAAGATGGGCAGCTATAGAACTGTTACAAATAAATAAAACAAAACATTTGAATATAATGCTGTTTAGAGGAGGGGAAATAATGAGTTGGAATATGCCATTTATATTGCTAAATGCAACCTCATTCTAAGTACAGAAATGCAGATTAAAGGTGCTCCTATAAATACCTCTCCTGCCTTTTCTTCAATTCACAATGTGAAGGAAAATTTACCACCTTTCTCAATAATTAGTTATCACTGTTGAACTGCTGTTACCGTTTAACTCAACAGTCACCTAACGTCTGCCTTCTTTTAATTTTCAGGGATATTATTCTATGTCCTATATTCTATGAGTTATACAACAGGTATTGACATTCCTTTCTGTAAAACTCCTTCAGATTCTTAAGAAGTGGTGCATATCTTCCCTTAGTTGTCTTTTGTACTAAAATAGAATAAACCGAAAGGACTTCAGCAGTTCTGCCTTTCTTTACTGCCTTTGTTACTTCTTAGCCTTTTGTTATTTACTTGCCCTTACTGGTTGACATAGTGTATTTTTTTTCTTACTTCCTTTTGGAACATATTTAAACAAATACTCTTGTTCTTAACATTTTTTTCTAAAGTCAACTCATTGTGTGTTTAGCTTTCCTGCTATTATCCTTACAAGTCCAGGATATTGTTGTGGCCCACCAGCAGCCCGTGCAGCTGGTAGCGGATCCCACCAGAGAAGAGGCTGATGTGGTGATGCGCCAGCGGCCTGTGCAGCTGGCACCCAAGTCAGACAGTGAGGAGGCTGGAGAGGACTCGGTGCCAGAGGCAGAGATTCAGCCAGGGCCTTCAGAACCGCCAGAAGCTCCCATCAATAACGAGGAAGAAGAGGTGGAGCCTCTTCTTAATGCACAGGCACGCAGAGCTGCCAAAAGGCAGGAATGGTTCCTCAGGAGGAGGTCTCCTCGAGAGTAGGCTTGGGGCTAATTGGTTACTCCCCTAGCCTATTTAAAGGATGACGATGCAGGCAGCAATTTGCAGGAAACAATGTTCGTTCATATGCCTTCCTGTCTTGAATTCAGAAACGTCTGCTTGGCTCTTGTTCTCTCTCTTGGCATTCTTCCTGCAAATTGCTTCTGGGCATTTTGCCAACCACAGTAAGCTTCCTGATATCTCCAAGAATGTTTGCTTAGACTTGATTTATTATTTCATGGACTCATGCTGGCTGTTAATATGAAGTTGAATTAACAGCCAGTGTTCAGAAAAAGACTGCTTTAAACTGTATTTGTGTTTGCCAACTACTAAGAAAGCTCATTAGTAGTCTTTAATTTAGTAAACGAAGGTTTGGACAGAATTTGTGTGTGCTGCATTCTTTGTGGGCCATAGCTGGGGCAGAACAGATATCTCTATTTATTTATGGATATTTGCTATGGGCTACAGGCAGATTACCGCAATGTTTCATTCAGTGAAAAGATCTAGAGCAGGGGTGTCAAACTCGATTTCATTGAGGGCCGCATCAGGGTTGTGTTTGACCGTGGGGAGGTGGCCAGAGTGGGTATGGCCAGCTCGACATCACTCGTGTCAGGAGCACCTGTGGTGGCCAAGTGCTAAGGCAGGATTTCCCTCAGACCCTCAGGCCTGCCTGCCTGCCTGCCTGCCTTTTCTTCTTTTTCCTTCCTCTTCATTCTCCTTTCTTCTTCCATTCCCCTCTTTCCTTATTTTTCCTTCCTTGCTCTCTTCCCATCTTCCCATCTTTTTCTTTGTCTTTCCTCTTTCCATTTCTCCTTTCCTATCTCTCCTTGCATGCTCAAATGTAAAAGGGGAAACATTTCTACTTTTGTTTTGTTTTTAGTTTTTTTTGCTAGCCCTCTGCCAGTGAAAATGGAGCCTGAGGCGTGAGGCCCTCCCGAGTTCCATTTTCACTGGCAGAGGCAACGTGGGCCGATCCTTTGCTGTTTCCAGGGTAGCCCCACGGGCCAGAAGTAAGCACCCCATGGGCCAGATCCAGCCCACAGGCCTTGAGTTTGACACCCCTGATCTAGAGTAATTAAAATTAACAATGTAGAATTAATATAATAAAATAACAATATAATATTGGTGTATCAATAATTATAAATAAAAAATAACTGATGATAGAAATGTATTAACTATTAAATATTTTGGGGAAGAATTTAGCCAGTTTTCCTGACTGACAGCAGGAGAGTCCAATGAATCTCTCTCCGTGGCTCCAGTTTTCGACTCGGTCTTGCCCTAGAGAGACCCTTTCCGGACAAACTGGATAGCGAAAACCATTATTGGACTCTCCAAACAGAAAAGTCAGGTTTTATTGTGAATTCAGAATTGACAGTTAGTGGAAGCAGCAGGAGCTTCGCCCTGCATTCCTGCCATCGGAGTTCTCCTCTGGACTAATCGGTCATGCTGGCCAATCCAGGGCTCCTGGCAATGCCGCTGACCTAACTGTCCCTCAGCCAGGACCTGTGTGGAACGCACTGGCTAATCCAGATTCCTGGCACAGCTGCCGACCCACAGTCACATTGAACGTGCCCTTTTGAGCCACTAGCCTTCGGGAAGGCTCTCTATTCAGCTCTGTTCTTTCTAGACACCTAATTTGGCTTGACAATTCTCGGTTGAAATCCGACAAAAAAAAGCACGATTTTAAAACCTGTGCCTCTGAGAGTGCGCTAACAAGCTCAGCGCTGCAGCATTGCCGTGGTCTTTTAGGCTTGGCGGCGAAGTCCTTGGATCATCAAGGCACGTTTGTCTCCTGTCAGTTGGAGTTAAAATGGCAGAGCATGCCTCTGACAGGAATGGAGACACCGGGCGTTCGCTGGAACCCAATATCAAAGGAGCTGGCAAGGCCTTTTCTGGCGTATTCCCTCCAGCTCTTTTTAAACCATTGCTCATATCCAACATAACTTCTTCCTATTTGCCCCACAACAGCAACCTTTGAAGTGAGTTGGGCTGAGAGAGAGAGGCTGCTGGAGAAGGTGTGTTTTGGACATTTTTTGTTGTTTGTTTCCTTCTTAACTTTTTATTGTGTCTTTAAAATTATGTGCAAACATGATTTATCTCTATGTGTCCATGGATGGCTGATTTGTCTGGGTGCTAAGCCTCCAGAAATTCCTAGCATTTTTTGATTCAGCTTGATTTTGGATCTCACAATTTCCCAGGTGAAGCTATGGTTTTCCACGTGTTGTCAGATTAAGAGTATTCATCATGTATTATAATTGCTAGTTGGTGTTCATGGATATGCTCTGTTGATCTGCCTGCCTATCTATCCTACATAGTGACTGATACAGCTTCACAATAGATGGCTTCTTCTTTTTTTCCCTGTGGGCTACTGAGACTTGTGATTTCCTAAAGATGTTTTGGAAGACTTTGGTTGGTTTGTCTGCTACAGTGAAGCTGTGTGGCTTTGTCATTTGTTGGTAGTTTGTGATATGCTTTTGATGTATGGTAGGGTCCTGAGCCATGGTGGTGCAGTACTGCAGACTACTTCTGCTGACTGCTGGCTGACTGCAATTTGGTAGTTCAAATCAAACCAGGCTCAAGGTTGACTCAGCCTTCCATCCTTCCTGAGGTGGGTAAAATGAGGACCCAGATTGTTGGGGGCAACATGCTGACTCTGTTAACCACTTAAAGAGGGCTGGAAAGCATTGTAAAGCAGTATATAAGTCTAAGTCCGTGATGGAGAACCTATGGCACGCGTGCTACAGGTGGCACACAGAGCCCTCTCTGCGGGCATGCGAGCCGTGGCCCAGCTTAGCTCCACCGTGCATGCGCGTGCGCCTCCCACCAGCCAGCTGTTATTCAGATATCTGCCGCGCATGCGCAGAGGGCAGGGCGCATGCAAGAGACGCGTGCACATGCATAGGGGGGTGGGGGGTCACACGTGCATGTGCAGGGGGTGGGGGAACATGAGGGGTTCCCAGGAGGCTGCAGGGAGGCCTGCTAGGCCCAAAACAGGGTGGGGCGGTCACACGTGCATGCATGGGGGGTGGGAGCACAGGGGGGGGTCACGCTAGAAACTGGCAGACTGTTAATTATAGTCCCATTTTAGGCATGAAGCTAGTTGGGTGACCTTGGGCCAGACACTTTCTCTCAGTAGTAGGATAGAGGCAGTGGCAAACTACTTCTGAAAAGCCTTGCCAAGAAAACTGTAGGAACTTGGCTAGACAGTCTCTAAGAATCAGACACAACTGAACAGAAAAAAAATACTTTTCATTATTCATCTTATACTAAAAACATTCACATGACTATGAAAGTTGTGAACTTTATGAGTTACTTTTATTCTGAAAAATCAGTTAATGATTACAGGCCACAATTTAGTTTCTTTTTTAATTTAGTTTCTTGTTTTAATGAAAACAAAAGTTTTCATCTGGAGTCCTTACTTAAAGATATTAATTTCAAATCCTTAAGGGTTCATTCTCCAGAAGACCCATTGTTCTAGTCTTTATGAGAGGCAATTCATTTCTTGCTAGCAATCTCTGTAGCTTGCAACAGTGAACATATTCCCAGAAACCAACCACCTTACAATTCCATTGTCACATTCATCTTCTTTATTCACGTATCCCTTTTCCTTATGCTTCTATGGATTAAAAGAATAGGTAAGTCCCTCCACATTCATATTTTTCGGCTCCCTTCCTACAACACTGAAGTCTTAGGAGATGCGATTGTAGCTGATCTTTACAGAAAGGGAATTGTCAGTGGACTTGATAGGTTTTGACTGCTACTTTATCTATGCTCCTTGCTGACACATTATCTTCTTTTCTTCATAGTAAGGAATTACTAAATACCTTCCCTCTTTGTCTTCTTGTAGTAGTTTCACCTTTTCTGTTGTTTGGGGCCCATTTTCTCATCTCCCAATCAATTTTTTGTTTTGTCCCTGCAGATTTCTTCTATAAAAGCCTGAAAACTAATTCTGAATTCCAACACTACATCTTTGTTTCCAATTGTCATTTTCATTTACTGGATGGTTTCTTTTTATTTTGACCCTTTTACAGAGGAAGATTTCCCCCTCTTTCAGTTTCTAATAGCATTTCCTTTGGGGGGGTGTCTAATAGTTCCTTATCTTTTCTTATGAAGTAAAGTGGTATCACTTGCTACTCTAATGCTCTTCCAGCATTGCTTGAACTTAATAAAAATACATGTCAGGTTCCTTTCAGGCAAGAACATCCAGTAGAGCAGTGGTTCTCAACCTTCCTAATGCCGCAACCCACCCCACCGCCACACCCACCACCGCAACCCCCGCCCCGCTGCCGCCATATGGGTTCTTTTACCCTCTGCGCATGCACAGAGGGTAAAAGAACCCAAATGGCGGCATCAGGGCAAAGTCTCCCGACCCCTGTGAAAGGGTCGTTCAACCCCCAAAGGGGTCGCGACCCCCAGGTTGAGAACCGCTGCAGTAGAGAAAATATTTATCCTTGTTTATTTTCAGAGAAGGCTATTAATTGAAAGGCATTGCTGAATAACAAAGACCTTGAGAAATACATAACTAAGATAATAATATTAAGCACTATTACTTTGTAGAACTGCTACTTTGGGAATTGTTAACTAAACTCTGCAAATGTTGTTTTTCTAGAGTGCTAACTATATAGGATTTTATATGTGTGCTTGTATTTGCAATTAAAATACAACTTTTGTAATTCTTCCATTAGCATGGCCACATATAAGTACATACAAATGTATTAAATCCTGCTGATGAAGCAGATCTGTTGAATCCAGAGAAATCTCCCAAGTCATAGACTTGGCTGTTGGAAATACTATTTTACATGGTTTCACTCTCAGTCTTTCCAGGTGGACTAGATAGGAAAATTGAGCAGATGATCTAATTATACTTTATTGTAAGGCTACATTAACAGAATCTTGCAAGTCTGATAGTACAAATTTTCCACTATCTCTTTTACAGCTTGAGAAGTTAGGGAGACTCCTTTCTCAATCTCTTTCTCTGTCCCTTATGCAACTGTGGGCAATGCTGTCTCTTAACTGATTGTTTCCTAGGCAGCATCTTTCCCCCACTGCCCCAAGGTTATTCCCCTTTACCAGTGATGGTGAACCTTTTTCTTCTTGCGTGCCAAAAATGGGAGTGCGCATGTGCACTAGCGCACACGTGTGCCATAACACAACACCCCCCCACGTGTGCCACACTGCACATGTGCACATCCCTGTGCATGTGCCCCCTCCCGTTGGGCTGTTTTTCACCTTCAGGCTCCCCTGAAGCCTCCGGAGTGCGAAAAATGGCCCAACAGGCAAACTAGAAGTTCGGAAACACTGACTTCCAGTTTGCCCGTTGGGCCATTTTTCGCACTCCGGAGGCTTTTCTAACAACAAAAAATGGTCTAGTAAATTGCAATAAGAATTCCTCTCCATACACACCCCAAAATATAGTAATTTAGCCTTACAACTTCCATAAGCATGTATTGTGCAATCAATAAAAGGTGGTTCTTTTTCTAGATATATATTCTAGGTAGAAGACAGAATACAAAAATCAACAATAATGGTTTCCAAGACAAATATCTTCCTGAACAAAATGTTAATATTTAACTGTTCAATATAACAATATTTTGATACATAGGTGGTCAGCTACAAACCCCAGTTGCTCTCTGCAAGTTAGTTTTTAATGGTTGTGTTTTGCTGTAAGCTGCTTAGCTTCTTTCCTCTCATTCGTAATAGCTTTCTTTGAATGATATAGTTAGATGGCTAGGTGAGATTGAAGGAGCTAGTATTATCCTTAGTGTAATGTCAAAGCACTATGAAACCAACTCAGCCATAGGATTAGATTGCTTGATCTGCTGCTACTATTGCTGGCTTACTTAATGATTTATTTCTGCAACAATTATCTGAGAGTAAGACTAATTTGGCTTTCTTCCAGTTAATTTCTATAAAGTTTGTTGTGTTGTTTAATATCTTTTAGATTAAAATGTCTCTTCAAAAATCACTGAGTGCATTTTAGAAAAATCATGCTTTCTGTCTGTTTTATGCACTGCAGTTTGTTTTACATTGAATGATAACCAAATAATTACAATGGTCCATCTAGCATAGCTTCTGACCATGATATGCAATGAACTGTTGTTCAGCACTTTCTAAAAATTACAGTATTCCTTCTCCCATTGCTTAATGCCCCACAGTAAATTGATAAATATATCTAGTATGAGTTTACTCATAGTCAATGTATAAGAATGAAAATATTAGTTTGAGAGTAGAATTTCAGTCTGGCTAACATAAACTAACCTTCTATTTAAAACTCCCAAGTTTTCTTCCTAAAATTAGGAAGAATAGAACATTATTATGATTAATAGAAAATATTAATCAATGTTTCTATTTTTATAAAATGTAATTTTGGACTAAGTACAGCAGGCACATATTTTTTTAAAAATAATTTAAATGTCAGACAAATTTACAGTTCTATTCCTCTTATCATTATATTTTCATATATTTAATATACTTGCTTTACATTACACAAGTACGAAGGGAAAAGAGTCTTTAAAATCTATAATTGTTACCGGTATATTTAATAAAATGAATGCTTTCCTACCTTTACAAACTATCCTTGCCTCCACTACAATCAAAGAAAAACAAATATGGGATAGGATGGGGAAAAGGTATTGTATTCTTCTACTTAAATCCCGGCTCCATCTACATTATGTAATTGCTTACAGCAGAGGCTCATTTGTTTCTAGGAATGATCTCCTAACCATGAAATGTTGAATGATCAAATTATTATTATTATTATTGTTGTTGTTCTTATTGTTATTGTTATTATTTTGGTAGAAAAAGCTGAAATATAGAATAGAATAATAGAGTTGGAAGGGCTTCTAGTCCAACTCCCTGCTCAGGCAGGAAACCTTACACCATTTCAGACAAATTGTTGTCCAATCTGTTCTTAAAAACTTCCAGTGTTGGAGAATTCACAACTTCTGATTGTGAAACAATCAACCAATCAAAATCTATTTATGATCCAAGACCAAACATAATAAAAGACCAGCATACAGTATCTATAATTTCTTTTATAACTTGGAAATTCTGAAACATTTAACAGCGAATAGTTTGTAATATTGAGGAGGAAACAGATGATTTCTAACAGCTATAGCTATTGATAAAACATTTTGCAACTTCTTAGATATTTCTGAAGGCTGATCATCTAGGCAGGGGTCTCCAACCTTGGCAACTTTAAGACTTGTGGACTTCAACTGCCAGAGTTCCTCAGCCAGATTTGCTGTCGGAGGAACTCTGGGAATTGAAGTCCACAAGTCTTAAAGTTGCCAAGGTTGGAGACCCCTGATCTAGAGCATGTGTGTCAAATTCGTGGTGTCACGTTGCCGTCATCCAGCCCGCAGGCCACCAGTTTGACACCCCTGACCTAGAGGAAGGATAATAGCTTCCAATAATGGAAATTAGGGTTCTTAACAATAAGAAATATTAAAAATGATTGCCATTGGTATACAGTGTATATTTAATAGCACATGTGAATAGATTTGGGTCTGAACAAAAACTAAATTCAGTTTTTATATAAGCAGCTTATTTATCTAGCAATTGGTGCCGTAATAGGTAGCATCCTAATTTGGGCCAAAGTAAATAGCATCTTATGTGTGGAACACCTACAATGTTAAATAAATATCTAGTGACAGACTAGAGAGGAAATGTGTTTGTATTATAAAAGGGCTGGAAGCTTTTGGCTCAGTTATTTGAATATCTAGTTCCAAATCCTCTGCTTTAGTTCCACCAGGTCTTTATCAAGTCCCAAAGCAAGTAGTGCTGACAAGGTAAGACTGCAATATGCCCAATCATCATTAATTTCTCTTCTAAGGTTGGAAGAGAACCTATCTAGGAAAGTGAAAGGAACTAGGGAAGATCCCCAATAAACATGCTTCAATCAGAATTTAAGACAACAAAATCAAAACCAGAAAAAATGCAACCTAATTTTAGTCATGGTAAAGCATGGTAATTCTAATCATCTTACTCTTGGTAAAAATTTCAAGAATTTTGACTGGAATGCTTCTAACCTAGGATACTCTTTATAAATGCATAGCTAAGAACTATCTAGCATTGAACCCAGAACTTTGGCTTTAAATAGTTAGTAGCTGCTGGGGCATAATTGTGACCAAATTTACATGAAAATTTAGTGATTGCAAGGGATGCTTTTGGGGCTCTTACTAGAAGCTCTCTTGTTTGAGTAGACCAGCAGTGCACTCAAAATATGAATCTAGATATTTAAAGGATTTTACCTGCTTGATGTTTCCTGTTAATCACCTAATTGGGGCTTTAAAGCATTTCTTACGAAATACCTATACTTTTGTTTTGGAGTAATGTTCTCTATAGATCATAAACTACTTCACATTTTACCTTTTGCTTTTTATATTTCTCACTTATTTCTTTTTCTGTATTTCATCAACTTCTCCATCTTGAAGTTTCTTGGTTCCTTTCCTTTCAACATGTTCACTCTTCCTTCAAATATTTCATCTTGCGATTCAGTTCTTTTTTATTCTGTTTAAATTATCAAGCTAGCAGATGACTCATACTGGTCACTTACTTTTATATTTGATCTCTCATGAGTCATTCTTAATTCTGTCTCTTCAGTCTCACCACATACTGCCTCACCACATACGCTTGTTAAGCATCCTTCATCCAATATATTTTTATATTTTTCCTGTCGTACCCAAGTCTCAGTTCCATATAGCAAAGATGGTAGAAGCACTCTCTTATACAACTAGCATTAATTCCTCACAATATATTACATACTACTACTACTACCTATCAGCATTTGCAGATCTTAAATTTTCTCCATGTTCTCATCTTTAGTAAATACTACATCATCTATGATCCATTGGGTACATTTCAGAGATATTTCCTTATCTAAATAAAGAAATACAATGACCACAGATGTGCAAGAAATCAGTGGGGGATCAGGAGTGACTTCCAACTTGACTTCCCCATTGAGTTTCCATGTGGGAAGCTGGCAGTGAGGATCGGAAATCTCCCCACCGTTCCTTCTTTCCTCCCTCCCTAGCAGTAATTCATAAGCTTGTCTGCAATTCAGTTGTATTTTTGATGTCTTTAAAATATATTTTGTTTCAGCTGAAGTGCTGTAAGATAGAGTGATTATAGGTTAAAAAAAGGTGTCATTGTGAAGTAATTAACAGTTTTTTCTACTGAAAAGAGAGTCTTGTGATGCCCACTGACTCCTGTGATTGCTTATTGATCAGGGAGTTATGATACTGAGACAAGCCATTGTTATAGTTCAGTTATCAAAGTAGTACATTGCCAAATAATGTGACCTTTCGACATGGGATCAAGATGGGAACAAAGTAGAAATTGTACACAGTGGTAAATCCAGCAACCTAAACCAAAGAAAGCTAGATGGATTCTTGTCCTTGCCAGTGCTACGTATTTGCTGCCAGCAGAATATTTCATCTGTGATTTAAATCTCTGTAATAAAATTAAAATTCTGAAATATTGATTGTAAAATAATGTTAACATATAATTTTGTGAAACTGTGACTCATAGAGAAAAAAACATTTGCTCTGAGTTGGGACAGCTGAACCAGATTTCTTTTTTTTAAAGCTGCACTTATTAGCAACAGTTAAAAAGGGCCTTTCTGTGGTCTCCTATAACTTCATTTATAACAAGAAATAAAAAAGAACTTAAAAAGAACTTATAGTAATGGAATGATCTCCCCAAAATTAGAAAGAATGGAAAAACAAAATTTTGCCTCTGTTCTTATAAATGTATGTATATATACAGTTTTGGGTAAGGGTCCTGTCTGGTAGACCCTTGTCAGAGTTTATAAGTAGAGATAAAAGTCTGGGACAATATTTTTGCAAGGCACCATTTACTGAATAACCAAATAACTATCCTTCACAACATATACAGTATGTTCATACTTAATGTACTATATTTACAGCACAGCATTAATCTTCATTTCTGTAATAGTTCCTGCAGTTTCACTTCAGAGACATCTGCCTGGTGCTAACATTACTTTTTCATGCCAAAGACATTTTTATTAGGTCTGTGTGAAGCTACATAGATTCCTTACTGAAGTGAAGAGGTTTTTACCTCAACAAAACAATTTGACCTTGAACTACTTCATGTCAGTACTGCAAAACAAGACTCCTCTCATCTTTCTCCCCTAGTACTGGTTGGAGCGTTTTCAGGCTGGGTGGCTTTGAAATTATACCCAGACTGAAAATGACATGGTCATTTGCTTTTAGAAGTAAAGGAATAATATATCTTCATGAAGCACCTTTCAGGAATTTCTTCTTTAGAAATTCATTGAAGTCTAGTACATCAACATTTGCATGCTCACATTTTTATTAATATTAATATTCAGATTTTACTAGTCTGAAAGTTGCTTTACTTTGCTTTTAGTTACTGCATTTTTAAAATACCTTTAGAGTTTTGCTCATTTCTTAATATATAAAATCTATACATAACATGAGGAGCACTATCAAAAATGTGTCTCCCTCCCATATCTATCTACTCCCCTTGTCACAATGTTTTATCTATTTATATTAGTGCTACATACTAAGCAAGGAATGGATATCACAGTTGTGACACAGGGTGCAGCCATATTAATTAAATGAGGTAAAATATTTTTCTATTGGCAGTATGCTGTTTTGATGGAATTTCATATTTTAAAAAAAAACTTTAAAAAATCATTCCTTTTATCTGGACAAGTTACACATTTTTATTGTAAAGTAATAAACACTACTAATATTATGTCCAAGTGACTGATATTGAAAACTTTCCTTAGTACTTGTTTTTACTAAGATAAAGTCTCTTTTAATGATTTTTAAAAAGGCAATGCTGGCTGTTTTTCCTCACATATTTAAGTAGAATTTATGCTTATTTGTGTGTTATATTCTGCAGAATAAATCCTACATTGAACAGTTTGAACTAGGAGACTGTAAAGATCCATTTTCACATAGCATATGTACACTAACAAAAATATATCAATAGTTATTCTACTTTAAGTGCTCCTTACAAAACAGCTTTTCTGTGTTACCTTTTATTGTAAAGAGTAAATTTCATCTTTGGGTTCATATGTGAATTGTATTTGCCAAAGCTGTAATAAAATGTTGAACCATTAAAGCAATAAAATAAAAGATAAAGATAAATGGAAAAACAACACAGTTTAAATTTAATTTTATTATATTTGCATGTATTTTGTTTATCCTTTGAACCAATTAACATTTTTAACTAAATACAACTAATAGTATTTTTATTACCTGTAATGATCAGAAGAACGTTTTTATTACCTGTAATGATCGGAAGAACGTTGATACATAACGTTCAAGAACGTTATGTATCAACTGCCTACATGGTTTCACCCAGGTCTAGCATTTGAGCGGGAAAATACTCAAATGTCATTGGTTGATGCATCTGACAGCTCCCTATAAAAGGGCTAGCTGTCAGACTGCAAGTTGCTGGTTGTACAGAGAAGTTGCCAAGTAAAGAAATTCCTTTTTGAAGTCTGTCTCCTGTTGTTATTCCCACTACTCAACAGTGGCGACGAGGGCTTGGGAGTAGGAGAACGAAGATGATCTACTTAGGCATGAACAATCAACCAGGCACACCTCACCAAGGATGTCTGCCTTCCATCCACTGGCACCTTTTAACACCGCCAAAGAAAAATGGGAGTCGTATATGAGGAGGTTCGAATGCCTCTTGGAAGCAAATGACCTGTTGGGCCTGACTAATAACAGAAAAGAGCACTTTTCTTAAGTCACTGTGGCCCCAAGGTGTTTGACATTGCGGAGTCACTGTCAGAGCCAACCCCGGTACACACCGTACCGTGGCAGATCCTACAAGCAACCTTGAAGACCCACTACACTCGCACTCCATCCAAAGTCGTCCAATGCTATGAATTCCAGCAGAGACTGCAGCAGGAGGGGGAGACCATTAACCAGTACATTGCAGCCCTCCACAAAGCCGCTGGTCACTGCAAATTCAGAGACCTAAATGACATTCTGCTCGACCAGTTGATCTGCGGCATCCAAGACATTCATCTCCAGCGCCGGCTTCTGGCAGGACCTAATCTGACCCTGCTGCTGCCCTGGCCGAAGCTAGGGCAGCTGAATCTTCCACTAAGGCCGCAGAATCACTGCACAAGTTTGCCATTTCCTGGGCTGACACCAAGCCGGCTGCCTCTATGCACAAAGGTGCAGTCAAGGACTCAGCTAGCAGTGATGATGTCTGCCGCACTGACCGCAAATGGCAACCTGACAAGAAGGACACCAGAGCTGACTGTGCCTGCTATGGGGGGCAGCATCTGAGGGCATCGTGTCGTTTCTGCGATGCCGTTTACCAGCGGTGAGAATGGCGTGGACATTTAGCTAAAGTATGCCGCACCATTTTGCCTGCCAATCGTGCATATGTGCCTGACACTGCATGTCACAAACTGTCAAAAGCTTCTCGGCAGGAATCTTGGAAACCGCGCTGAAAAGCTGCAACTCAAGACCTGCCTGATACAAACCAGACGCGAGTTGCTAGGGCCAGTGTTCCCAGCAAGAGCAAGCTGATGGTCACCATGTCAATCGACGGCATGCCCTGCCTCATGGAGATCGACACCGGCTCTGCAGTCTCCATCGTCGCCTGGCAGACCCTGAAGCTCATCCTTCCGATCCTACAGAAGAGCCCCCTCTGAGAGACCCACATGAAACTCTCTGACTACCAGGGAAATCACATTCCCATCGTCGGCCAAGGCCAGTTCCTGGTCAAGTTCAACCATTTCGAGGGGTTTCTCCAGCTCACCGTGGTCCACGGCAGCCTTGCAAGTCTCTTGTGCTTGGATTGGTTCGACGGCCTCGGGTGACCGGAATCAACTCGATCGCCAACCATTAATTTGACAAACTTTTCGAGGAATTCCAGGAAGTTTTTAGCAAAGACCTGGGCAAGTATGTGGGCACACCTATCTCTTTTAGCCTAGACCGCAATGTCGCTCCTATCAGGTTAAAGCCCAGGCAGGTGCCTTTGGCCTTACTGCCCAAAATTGACAAGAACTTATCAAGCAGGGGATCCTTGAGCTGGTCGACCATGCCAAATGGAAGACACCCATAGTCACCCCCGTTAAAGGGGACAGCTCCATTAGGATATGTGCCGACTATAAATGCACGTTAAATAAGGCGTTGCAACAGAGCACCTATCCTGTGCCGATTGTGCACCATTTACTACACTCCCTGGGTCCTGGCCGCCTCTTCGGTAAACTCGATCTTGCGCAGGCATACCAACAGCTGCCAGTAGATGGTGCTACCGCTGAAGCACAAACCATTGTGACTCACAGGGGAGCTTTCAAATGTCACAGGCTGCAGTTTGGGGTTAGCGTGGCCTCGGGGTTGTTCCAGAGTGTATGGAATGCCTGTTGCAGAACATTCCCAGGGTCGTGTCATATTTCGACGATATGCTAATCTCAGCCTGTGACCCTGATCAACTGTGCTGTCAAGTCAGAATGGTTCTGTCTAAACTCCACGCAGCTGGCCTTAAAGCTAAGCACAGTAAATGGGTTGCCAGAGGTTGAATTTCTAGGCTATCGCATTGACAAACATGGCATTCACCCCACCGAAAGCAAGCTCCAGGCCATCAATGATGCTCTGCCCCCAAGAACCAAGTGGAGCTCCAAGCCTTCCTTGGGCTCCTTATTTTTACAGCCTGGTCTTAAAGAACAAGGTTACAATTGCAGACCTCCTGCACCAACTCCTGGCAAAGAACACCCCTTGGGTGTGGGGTCCAAAACAAGCCGAGGCATTTCAGGCCATCAAGAGACTTCTGACAGCTGACAGTTTCCTAATACAATACAATTGCACTCTACCCTTAGTACTTGTTTGAAATGCCTCCCTCTTTGGCGTCGGGGCCGTTTTGAGCCACAGGCTCCCAAATGGGACTGAAGCCCCAGTCACATATTATTCAAGGACCCTGTCCAGTGCTGAGAGAAACTATAGCCAGCTGGACAGGGAGGCTCTAGCAGTCATGGCTGGGGTAAAAAAAATTCCACGAATATGTTTGGGAGGGATTTTGAATTGGTTACGGACCACAAACCTCTCTTGGGACTACTCATGGGGGACCCTGTCCCCGTGGTTCACCAGATGGGCCATTTTTCTGTCCGCCTGTTACTATCGCCTGGTGCACTGGCCAGGAAAGGACATGGGCAATGCAGATGCTTTGAGCAGGTGCCAGTTGCCTGACTTGCTGACTGACATTTCTCCGGATGCTCCAGTCCTGTTGATCAACCTTGCTGACTCTGGCCTCGTCACCTCGGCTGAGGTGGCCAGGCGCATGGCCAAGGACCCCTCACTCAAAACTGTCTTGAACTGGGTGTGGAGGGATGGGCAAAGCAGCCTCTCAAACCCGAATTCAGGCCATTTGTGCAACAGCAGCATGAACTGTCCGAACAAGGAGGCTGCCACCCTATGGGGTGACCGTGTGGTCATTCCGCCCAGCCTGCATGCTGGCATTCTAAGGACATTGCATGAGAGCCATCTGGGGATTGTCCAGATGAAAGCCCTCACCAGAAGTTATGTCTGGTGGCCAAATATGGGCGCAGCTGTCCGGGACTGGGTAGAACATTGTAAACCTTGCCAGGAGTCTAGGCCAGTTCCCCCTAAGGCCCCGGTTCATGATTGGGACAAGCCAAAAGCCCCTTGGTCATGGCTGCATATTGACTTTGCCGGCCCATTCCATGGCAAGACTTTTCTGATTTTAGTGGATGCCTATTCCAAATGGCTCGGAATTTTCCTAATGGGCTCCACCTCTGCCAAGGCCATAATCAAGGTCCTCCGGCGACTATTTGCCACCCATGGGCTACCAGATGTCCTGGTATCAGATAATGGGCCCCAATTCACCGCAACTCAATTCGAGGGGTTCCTGGGGGATTTAGGCATCCATCATGCCCTGTCCTCACCATTTCATCCAGCGTCGAATGGTCAGGTAGAGAGATTCATACAATCTGCCAAAGAAGCCTTGGGAAGGCTAAGCCCCGGGGGCTGGCAGGCCAGGGTGGACAAATTCCTCCTGGCCCAACACATTACCCCTAGCACAGTGATGGCGAACCTATGGCACGGGTGCCACAGATGGCACGCAGAGCCATATCTACCGGCACGCGAGCCGTTGCCCTAGCTCAGCTCCAGCGCACATGTGCATGCATGCCAGCTGATTTTTGGCTCACGCAGAGGCTCTGGGAGGGCGATTTTGGCCTCCGGAGGGCCTCCGGGGTGGCAGGGGGGAGCGTTTTTGCCCTCCCCAAGATCCAAGAAAGCCTCTGGAGCCTGGGGAAGGCACAAAATGGGCCTACTGGGCCCACTGGAAGTCAGGAAATGGGGGAGTGGGGGGGGCACGCACGCATGCGCAGGTGGGTGGGGAAAGTGGGGGGCTTTGAATTATGGGTGTGGGCATGCACAAGCGTGCGATAGCGTATGCGCACACTATTTCAGCACCCGAGGAAAAAAAGGTTCGCCATCACTGCCCTAGCACAACCACAGGCCGCAGCCCGGCTGAACTACTCATGGGCCGCAGGCTCCAATAGGTCTTAGACAGCCTGCACCCCAACTACACGCCAAAAATCCAGGGCGACCCAAACCAAGCCACTAGGTCCTTCTCTGAAGGAGACCTAGTATTTGCCCGCAATTACGCTGAGGGTTCCCTATGGCTACCTGGAGAAATCGGGAAAATCCTGAGCCCTATGTCTTATTTAGTAAGGTCAAATGATGGCCACCAATGGAAATGGCACATCGACCAACTTAGAAAATGTGTAAAGGGCAAACTGCAAAATCCTCAAAATGTAAATAATTATACTTCCCTAGCTGACTCAAGCCCAATGGAGGCGGAAGACCTACCGGAGCCACCTGAAGTCCAGCGGTGATTGGCCGATGAACCGGTTCTAAAATCCAAAGAGGCCATGCCCAAAAAACTTATTTATTTATTTATTTATTCGAAGTTCTTCTATGCCGCCCTACTCCCTCAGGATTCAGGGCAGCGTACAACATTTTAGGGAACATCAAATAAATGTTAAAAACAATTAAAACAATTTTAAAACAACAAACATATCATATATACATGGGGGAGACGTCAGATGGAAGGTCGTCTCAACATCACCCCGCCTGCAGAAAGAGCCATGTCTTAATGGCTTTTCGGAAGGCCAGCAGGGTGGGGATGATTCGGATCTCCGGGGGGAGTTGGTTCCAGAGAGCAGGGGCCCCTACAGAGAAGGCCCTCCCCCTAGGCCCCGCCAGTCGACACTGTTTGGCTGACGGGACCTGGAGGAGACCCACTCTGTGGGACCAGACCAGTCGAAGGGAAGTATGAGGTAGAATGCGGTCCTGGAGATAGCCTGGTCCTAAGCCATGTAGGGCTTTAAAGATGATGATCAGCACCTTGAATTGTACCCGGAGACCAATGGGCAGCCAATGCAGCTGGCGGACTATAGGTGTTACGTGGGTGTACCTTGAAACGCCCACCACAGCACGCGCAGCTGCATTTTGCACCAGTTGAAGTCTCCGAATACTCTTCAGGGGCAGCCCCATGTAGAGCGCATTGCAGTAGTCCAGTCGAGAGGTGACAAGGGCGTGAGTGACTGTGAGTAGAGCCTCCTTCTCCAAGTATGGTTGCAGTAGCAATTGGTGCACCAGGTGAACCTGTGCAAAAGCCCCCCTAGCCACAGCTGCAAGGTGTTGGTCTAATTTTAGCTGTGGATCTAGGAGGACTCCCAAATTGCGAACCTGTTCTGAGGGAGTTAGTTTTTCTCCCTCAAGAACCAAGGAGGGACAGTCGATATAGTCCTTCGGGGGCAATATCCAGAGCCACTCAGTCTTGTCGGGGTTGAGTCTGAGTCTGTTCCTCCCCATCCAGATCCTAACGTCGTCCAGGCACTGGCACATCGCATCAACCGCCTCTCTGAAGTTAGACGGGGTGGTAATGTACAGCTGGGTGTCGTCAGCGTACTGTTGGAAACTCACCCCATGTCTACGGATGATCTCCCCCAGCGGTTTCATGTAAATGTTAAACAGGATGGGTGAGAGGACCGAACCCTGAGGCACCCCATAAGTCAGGGGCCTAGGGGACGACCTCTGCCCACCTGCTAACACCAACTGCATCCTGTGAGCGAGATAAGAGGAGAACCACCGCAAAACGGTGCCTCCCACTCCCAACTCGCCGAGATGATGCAGAAGGATACCATGGTCGATGGTATCGAAAGCCGCTGAGAGGTCAAATAGCACCAGGATGGAGGAGTTACCCCCATCCCGGGCTCTCCAGAGATCATCCATCAGGGCGACCAAGGCGGTTTCTGTGCTGTAGCCACGCCTGAAACCCGACTGATAGGAATCTAGATGATCAGTTTCCTCCAATAACCGAAGGAGCTGAGAAGCCACCACCTTCTCAACAACTTTACCTATAAAAGGCAAGTTGGAGACCGGACGAAAGTTCTTCAAATCCGCTGGATCCAGGGAAGGCTTCTTGAGGAGGGGTCTCACCACCGCAACTTTTAACGGTTGCGGTATGGAGCCCTCCCTCAAAGAAGCGTTGACAACCGCCTGGATCCAGCCGCGTGCCACCTCTCTGCTGGCCGAGAACAACCAGGAGGTGCACGGGTCCAATAAACAGGTGGCAGAGCTCATAGCCTCCACAGCCTTGTCCACGTCCTCAGGAGAAGCAGGCTCAAACTCCTCCCACAATGTTGAACCAAGACTTGCCCCTGTCAACTCAATGGACTCTGCCCAGCTAGAGTCCAGGTTCGACCGAATCCGAGCGACTTTATCCGTCAGAAACTGCGAGTATTCCTCAGCTCTACCTTGCAAGTGTTCTTCGCTCCCCCCTTTTGCAAGGAGGGCGCGAGTCACCCTAAACAAGGCGGCTGGACGAGAATCTGCGGACGCAATAAGAGCAGAAAAATGAGATCGTTTTGCCGCCCTTATCGTCACTAAATAAGACTTAATAAAAGTTCTTAATAGTGTTCGATCGGACTCGGTTTTACTGGTTCTCCAGCGTCGCTCCAGACGTCTCTTGTGGCGTTTCATCTCCCGGAGCTCCTCGGTAAACCAGGGAGCTTTCCGGGATCCACTGCCACGGAGAGGTCGCAAAGGCGCAATCCGATCTAATGCCCCTGCTGCCGCGGTGTTCCAGGCAGCTACCAGGGCATCAGACAAATTGTGTACCAGGGTTTCAGGTATTTTCCCAAGTTCCCTCTGGAATCCTTCCGGTTCCATTAGGCGCCTGGGGCGGAACCACCTAGTCAGTCCCACCTCCCTGCGGAGGAGGAGTGGGGCTGTGAAATCCAGGGGCTGGAAGCTCCTGGAAGCTTCCAGGAGCTTCCAAGCTCAGACGTTGGAGCAGCAGCAGGCCTGTCCGCCCAGGTTGCTGCCTCGCCAACGACTGAGCTGCGCAGGTCAGGGGAGGGTTCCCAAATGCCCTGCCTACCTGCATGACTACGTATGCCACACGGATTGCTCCATCAAGGAGGGGAAGGGTGTTATGTATCAACTGCCTACATGGTTTCACCCAGGTCCATCATTTGAGTGGGAAAATACTCAAACACCATTGGTTGATGCATCTGACAGCTCCCTATAAAAGGGCTAGCTGTCAGACTGCAAGTTGCTGGTTGTACAGAGAAATTTCCAAGCAAAGAAGTTCCTTTTTGAAGTCTGTCTCCTGTTGTTATTCCCACTACTCAACAATAAACAAAGTTTTCACTGATATCTGTATTTGGAATTGCTAACATTTACTTAAAGAAACTTCATCCATGATCATACAATCTGTACACTATATTTCTTTAGGGGATAAATATTTCAAGAAGGCCAAATTGGTGTAATGGTTATTAGGCTAGAAACCAGGAGACTATGGGTTCTAGTTCCATCTGAGGCGCAAAACCAGCTTGGTGACCTGACTTTCAGCCCCAGGAAGGAGGCAACAGCAAACCCATTTCAAAAGAAAAAAAAATATTTTCAAAAAAACTGCAGGGACTTGTCCAAGAGTTGACATTGGGTTGAAGCCACACATACATTTTTTAAGAATTACTGTTCACTGCTCATAAAATAGCATCCAGTACAAAGATAATAAATATATGGTAAATTTTAAATTGTCCCACTCACTAGTATAAGCATAGTATGCCATGTTGTACTTATGTTTAATCATACTACTCTTAATAATATGGTTTTAATTATGCTTGTAGTTTATAGCAGAAGAACAAAGATACTGTTTGGAATCATTCTGAAATTTGAAAAATGTCCAGGAGAGCACATGAACACTTGACAGCTTGCTAATTTTATTTCTCTTCACTCTCTTTTCTTTGCCTTTTTAAATTATTTTTAACGTACTTTGTATTTGCTGGTTATACTTGTGTTCTGTATATTGCTGACCAGCACTGTTATTGTGGCTAAAAGATTGTCAGTCAGCAGAGTTCAAAATGAAATATATAAAAACCTCCTCAGGTGGTTTCAAAATTTAGTTTCTGTCATGTTAGTGCAAATTCCTGACTTCAGGGAGCCATGACTTGAATGGTGGCATTTCAGCTGTAATCTCTGCTTGCTGACTGCTGCTACAAGAATAAAAATTTGAGCCATAATATTTAATGAAATCCCTTCAGATTAAGCACTCACTGTGCGGAAAAGAAATGTTATCAAGCTTTTTTTCTGTACTAGTTAGCATAAGGGTTGATTTTTTAGGGAGAGAGTGTCCAAGGGACAGAACTATGAGTCCATCAATAATTTACATTTTTGTTACCTGGTATTTGGGATTCTGTTGCCATAGCAATCCATCTGTGCCTGAACGGATAGTATTTTAAATGGAGGTTGTGATGGGATCCACATTTAAACTGTGTGCTAATCTATAGATCTGTGCTGTAACTTCTTTTGGCTCTGGTAAATGATTGCTCATTTTTACAAGGTATTTTATAGCTTCTTCAAATAATTAAGTATAAAAATAAAGAAGTTAAAATTACAGACACAGAAGTTTTATTAAATGTACTGGGTAAAGTTGGTAAGCATCACATGCTGTTTAGGACTGAACATTTTTCTGGGAGATTAAAATGCAACAGAGATTATGGTAGGATCTTGATTTACTCAGAAATAATCCTGCTACTTAGCTACATGCATTTTGGATTATGAACTGAGACTGCTGTCTAGATTATTTGTACCTTCTTTAGAGTTTTGCTGCCTAAAGGAAAGAATGCTTTATGATTTTCTTCCTTCATATTAGAACCAGCAGTTAAAATATAATGTTGATACACCACACAACTACCAATTTTTGCCTTCATTTGCTGGCCCTTCATATTTTCAGTTGAAATAGACCATTTATCCGAGTGAACAAGCCCAAGGACAATTTGTTCACTTTGAACATTTCTTGGATTGTTTTTCTACATAAATAATATAGGAATATGTGATACCTATTCTTTTATTGGATGGTCGCCTCTCTGTTCCTGTCATTGTATACATCCATACTATGCAACTGGGATGATCATTGTATGGCAAATTCAGGCAGATGGAGAGTTCATTGGTAATTTCCACCATTCATCATCTAAGGGCCATTTCGGAGTTTATGAGCCAAACAGCCAGGACTATTTCATCTTTCTATCGCTTCATAAAAAAGTATCAAAGTAAAATGAAAACAGTATATGTTAGTAGTCCAACTATCAATTTAAGGAGGAAATACCTGTAGTCTCTCCATGCCTTGGTTTATAGAGAATTATTTGTAATATATTTTTTATGATACAATGAAGTTCTTCTGTTTTATATGTTCTATATAATATCTCATTACTAAGCAAATAACAAACCAAAAGAGCACAGAAAATCTTAACAATATTTAACTTATATACCAGTTTAATTTTGGGGAAATTATCTGTTTGTTACAATTTCTAAATATAGCAGTTCATTTAATTCAATCTTACTGATGAGCAGAATATTACTTCCCACTCAGAAAGTTAAGAGTTCAATCCTAGGCAGTGGCAGATTTCAGGACACAAAGAGAAAATATCTGCTGCAAACTCTGTGTAGGTGTCAGGAAAGGCATCCAGCCAGTAAACGCTCAGCTCCAATCAGTCACTCCAACTCCACCCCGAAGCAAAGAGATTAAAGGGTCATAAAAAGAAAACAATAATTCAAGACTACTATGTGGCTGAGCATTTTGAACTTTTCCCAAGTTTTCTTTTTAGACATAGAACCATACAGCTGGAAGGGATCACTGAGGAATCCAAGGCTGTTTGCTTTCTACAGGGAGTAGTGATGACCCACTATAATGATATAGTGGGTCTCATATTAGGAATTCACATACACCATACAATTTTATTTTCTAAATATAGTGGGCTGATGACACATATAAGTAGATAAATTCTGCAAAATCTGTTATTCCATTAGTTCTTTCCTATGTATTCATTCAGTATGTAATGCCAAGGGTTTTTTTCCATTTCCTTCTGCTGTTGACTAATTCCTTCATTCTATTTGTCTTCAGGCTTCACCAGAATCAAATCTCAGTGAAACCACTCATCCCAATCCATAGAATCTTATGAGTAAATTAAACATATGATGCACATTATGTACTTGATTGCTCCAGAGTCTTGAAAGAATTCTTTCTAGTTATAAAAATATACTGATGTGATATTACAAAAGGCAGGCAGTTATAGCTAAAATCATTATATTCTATTTCTCATGAAAACAAAAGATTGTTTTTTAAAAAAAACATTGTCTTCTCTGAAACATTATTAAAATGAATTCAGGATCTTGTAGTTGACAGATGTTTCAATAACAGTTTAGGAAATACAGTTGTCATTACAAGATTTCACCCTGTGCAGTAGACTCAAAGGAAACATAGCCATGGATGGCTGATTTAATGTTCCAGTACGTTATATAAAGAATTATTGGTTAAATATAAGAAGATGGAAGCAAATGGACACTATTTTTGCAAAGTAATATTTTATTGTCCCTGTTTTTTATGAGAAAGCAATGATTTCAGGAATTGAAATTAGAATGTTTACGAGACTGATTAAAATTTAAATATTTGTATTATTGATTTTCAACTTTCCTTACACTACTTTTATATTTTAAAAAAATACTACAGTGTTGTTTAAAAAAATATATCCATTTCAATCAGTAGTTTTTCTTCCGTCTCATGTTCTCCTGTCTATTATCCTCAACAGAGTTTTGCAAGGCCAAAACTTAAAAGTTAATAGCAAACCATGTAAGCCATGTAACAGCAAATTAATTTCGCAATGAAAGTATTTATAATAAGAAACACTCCTTTATTATGGCTTTCTAATGTGGTCATGTAAGAAAAGCTGACATAGTCCCCACCCCCATCTTTACCATATAAAAGTTCATTAATAACCGTGACCCTTACAAAACAATACTTGGGATTTTTTTTTACAAATACATGTAACAATAATAAGGAAAGATAGCATTATGAAAGAAACATTTTTTCTCACACTGAAGATTATCTATACAGCTCCTATGTAAAACTCTGTGGAATTGTCTGTACAGAAAATGTGTTCCTTGTACACAGCCAAAAAAAACCATCCTAACCACCTCATCTGATACATTACGTTGTTTTGAAGATGACAATGTATCAATTAATTTAAAATACCACAATACTATTTCCTCTTTTCCTATAGTTGTGGCCAGTCAACATTAACTGTAGCAGATAGTTTCCTGCAGACTTTGGTCTAAACTGCTGGGTGCAGAAGATCAGTTGAAACCAAGACTTCTCTGTTTCTACCATGCAGGCTTCTGCTTGTGAAAGAGAGTAGAAAATATCAAAGGAAAAAAATAGATGGCAGAAGGCAGGAAAACTACCCTTCTCCATCCTGGGTGGAGCTAGCCGCCAAGATTGGGTATTGGCACAGCCTTCCAGCCAATCAAGACTGAGTCTGGAAAAAGTATAAATAGTGGCTCTAGGCCCTGGTTCCCCCTCTTTTGACTCAGTCTTAGCCAACGACTTGTGCCTTTTTCTCTGTATCACTGCAAGTATAACTGCGTTTTTTCCATTCGAATAGACCTAAATTTGGTTTTTATTATTTTTCTTTCCCTGTATGAGCCCCCCAGGTATTAATTAATATCATCACCTGCTGGTCCTGGGAGAAGGCAGTCGGCCGCAAGTCTGACTGCTGCTCGCCCCTCCAGCCGAAGGCCCAGTGCGACCCTTTTATAATTTTTTTTTATTAATTTTTCTTGTAATCCCATATAAATAATTCCGGCTGTGTGAGGGAGTGGGAAAGGGCCCCCTTAGCATCAGGGGGGGCCGGCGGTGGCCTACCGCACGCCTGGGCGCTGAGGCGAGGCCGGCACACGGTGCCATTGACTGGGAGACCAGGGTCAGCTTCCCAAGGACTGACCACCCTCTGACCATTGTCCAGCCCTTGTCGCTGATCGAGAGGAGAGCCGAGGGGCCAATCGACAGCCCAAGGTGCCAAAAATAACTGGACTCTCTCTCCCTGGATCGGCCGGACTCGCGCAAGCCGTCCGCACCGATCGCGTGCCTTCCGATCCCCAGCTGATTGCAAGAGAGACTTCAAAGGATTGGAAGTGCCGCAGGCCTCGCCCGTTATTCGGCCGGGTTCGCGCAAGCCATCCGGACCGATAACGAGGCTTCTATTGACTGATTAGCTTTTCTGAAGCCTGTGGAGCGTGGCCGGATCGGCGCAAGCCATCTGTGTCCCCTCCTGCCTTGCCAACAACCAGCTGAGTGATCGCCTGGCTAAACTAGCGCAAGCGGTAGACGCCCAGGCCCTGACAGTCTCTTCGGCTCGCTGATTGACAGCCCAGCACAGCATAGCCCTTTGAAGTGCCGCGCTAGACTGAGGAGCCGAAGGAGATCCCGGACAGTGCCCCCCCACCCTCGCTGAGGCTCATCAGCCGTCGCACCACCCTGCTGAGCTAAGTACCTGCCTCAGACGATCTTCTCCTGAGGAAACAGCCGCTTCTGACTGTGTCTCGTGGCCGGCGGCCATTTTGAATGCCAAATTAGGCGGCGGCCATTTTAGGTGTGGGCAGGGCTGGGGCAGCCATTTTGAGAGTGGAGTGTGTCAGAGCCCCTTTGAGAAGCCATTTTGAGTGTGTCTCTTGGCGAAGGGAAACAGTAACTGTCTTGCAAAGTGACTGTAGGGGTTTTTCTGCTTCAGCATGACTGAGAGAAGCCACAGATCTGGCAAGGCCAAAGCAAAAACACCAAGGCCTCAGTCAGAACAGCCCGAACTGACAGGAGCAGCCTCAGCCGAGAGGGATCGATCCCCCATCCGGCCTACTTCCCCCAGCCTCTCAACCAGGGCTACCAGGGAGAGACAGACCTCCATAACAGGCGA
Organism: Diadophis punctatus similis; assembly: GCA_023053685.1. Lineage (NCBI taxonomy): Eukaryota > Metazoa > Chordata > Lepidosauria > Squamata > Dipsadidae > Diadophis > Diadophis punctatus. Next base: position 41,387,849 of record JALIGW010000004.1, on the reverse strand, counting down.
CAGAAGTGCCAGCAGACAGGATAGGGAATCTATGCCCAGGCACACACTGTCACAGTCTCCTGACAATATGTCAATCGACAATGCTAACCTGCAGAAATCAAGGGCGAATGTTTGGGGCCCAAAAGGGGGCATCAGAGGGCGAGCCTCAACTAAGAGCTCAACGAAGGACCCACTCCAGTCCAGAGAAATACAGGACAGGATTGACATGGCCATCAGGCAGGGCATTGAGGCAGGCATCAGAGCCATGGCCGGGGCACCTAGGAACCAGGCAACCTCGGTCAAGATTCCCCTAGAGCAGCCTAGGTCAGATCCAACCTACCCTGAGCCTGAGGAGGAGGAGGAGGATGAGGACGATTCCTCTGATCCTCTGATTGACCTCCACGATGACTCTGATCACGGGGACAATTTAGGAATCGCTCTCCCGAGTTAGCCATGTCTGAGGACGAGGACTTGGCACCCGAGCCACCAGCCTCCTCGACCCTGTTTCAGCCTGCCCTTTTCAGGTCTTTATTACATAAAGCAAAGATCACGGCCAATTTGGTTACGCCGTCAGGGGCTTCTGATCAGACTTCAAAACCAGACCCCATGTTTGAACCGACGGCATCACAGACAGATGTAGTCCCGGCCCCGAAACTCTTTGTTGAAGAGGTTCTGAAGCAGTGGCGGAACCCAACATCTGGGTCCCTGTCCAATGCAACTGGTAAACGTTTTTATAATGTTGACTCTGCTTTGGCCCAACACCTCACAGTGCCGCCCGTGGACAGCCCGGTCCTGACCCTGTTCTCCAACGGTCAGATGCCGGGGGAGCCAGAGGACCTCCTTCGTCTTGAGGACCGCAGATCGGAGGCGACGCTCCAGAGGACCCACCAGTCGGCCGCATGGGCGTTGAGAGCTGCTTCCACTGCCTCTTTCTTCTGTCGTACAACCGTCAAGTGGCTCTACGCACTCCAGGACCACCTGCCACCATCTGATCTTCGGGCCAGGACCTCAATAAACTCCTGGCAGCGGCCCAATTTACATCCGACGCCACATTACAATCGGCCCGCTTTTCAGCAAGGGCCATGGCGTCAGCTGTGGTGGCCCGACGCATGGCCTGGTTGCGCAGTTGGCAAACTGACGCAAAGTATAAATGGAAGCTTGCCTCTAGCCCTGTAGCGAGCCAGGCACTCTTTGGTGAGCCACTTAACCGCATACTGGTAGAAACCAAAGACAAGAAGAAGGTTCTTCCTACTAGTAACCGTAAGGGTCCGTCCCGCTCCACCTCCTTCCCCAGGAGGAGCTTCCGTGGGGCTTACCAGGGTAACAATAGATCCCAGGGACCGTCCCAATCCAACTTCCAAGGGCAGACCCAAGGCCAATTCGGCTCCCGTCAGAGGTTCTCTTCTGACCGGCCGTTCCGGGGCAACCAATTCAAACGGCCCTTTAAGGGGGCCGGTGGTCGCCCCTTCCGCCGGAATAAGTAGATCTCCGGCCGATCCTCCCATAGGGGGTCGTCTGGCTCTCTTTGCCAGCCGATGGGAGGAAATCACCAATGACGCATGGGTTTGCCAAACCCTGCGATCAGGCCTTTCTCTAGAGTTTCTCTCCACCCCCCCCCCGAGGTTTTTCCTCCGTTGCCCTCTGTCTTCAAATCCACAAAAACGGGTTCTCATGAATCAGGCCATCCAGCACCTGTTGGACATTTGAGCCATCCAACAGGTGCCTGAGAACCAACGAGGGCAGGGCTTCTACTCTATTTTATTTGTAGTGCCCAAATCCTCAGGAGGGTGGAGAGCAATATTGGACCTTAAGCGCCTCAATAGATACATAGTCCACAAAAAATTCAAAATGCACACCCTGCAATCAATTCTGGCAAGTATTAGAAAGGGAGATTTACTGTCATCCATAGATCTCTCGGAGGCTTACCTCCACATTCCAATTCGGCCTTCCCACCGCCAGTACTTGCGGTTTTGCTATGCAGGGGTGCATTATGAATATGGGGCGCTCCCCTTTGGCCTATCCTCAGTGCCAAGGGTCTTCACTAAGGTCCTAGCGGCCTTGACCGCTCACCTTAGGTCCATTCCCATCAGGATCCAGTGCTACCTGGACGATATTCTCATCTCCTCAGCCTCTCCTTCTCAGGCTGAGAGAGATGTCCAGGTAGTGCTTGCCAAACTTGACCACCTTGGCTTCTTGGTCAATCGACCCAAGAGCCAGCTGAACCCCTCCACCAGGATCGTCCATCTGGGGGCGATCATTGACTCCCTGGAGTGTAAGGTGTATCTGTCCCAGGAACGGAGAGACAGTCTATTGGCTTTAACTCGGCAAGTTCTGAGCCAAAACTTGGTTCCCCTGAACCTGCTGTCTTCCCTCCTGGGCAAAATGATTTCAGCTATCCATATAGTTCCATGGGCACACCTACACTCCAGGGACCTTCAATGGCTCCTTCTCCCCTACCAACGCCAGGGTCGAGCAAACGCCCCTACGAAGGTAAGGCCCCAGGCCTCTGTCAGGGAGTCATTGAAATGGTGGACCACGTCTGCGGTTCACAGGGGCACCTGTTTCCTCCCCCCTCAACAAATCGTGGTCACCACGGACGCTAGCCTGTCGGGGTGGGGGGCCCATGCAGACTCTCTGGTGGCTCAGGGCACATGGTCGCAGTCTGAGGCGACCCTCAGTATTAATATCTTAGAGTTAAGGGCAGTATCACTTGCCCTGCAACAGTTTCGCCCTCTTGTAGAGAATTCACACGTACTGGTCCTAACGGATAATGTGGCCACCAAGGCGCACATTAATAGGCAAGGGGGGACCATGTCTGGCCAGCTGATGACTGAGGCCATGCAACTAGGCCTCTGGGCTGAACGTCACCTGTTGTCACTTGAGGCCGAGCATATTTCAGGGGTAGATAATGACACGGCAGACTGGCTTAGCCGAAACCAAATAGACAATTCAGAATGGAGCCTGCATCCAACCTTGTTTCACCAACTAGTGGGTCAATTTGGTCAGCCAGTGATAGATCTATTTGCCACCCCTGGCAACGCCCAGCTGCCCAGGTTCGTGTCTAGATACCACTCGCAGGGGGCGGAAGGCACTGATGCCCTCCGCTGTCGGTGGCCCCGAGGGTTACTTTATGCCTTTCCTCCAATCCCCATCATTCCGCAGGTCATCCGGAAATTGCTGGAGGAGAGAGCCGAGATGGTCCTTCTGGCACCCAACTGGCCAAGGAGAGCTTGGTACGCCGACCTAGTCTCCCTGTCGATCTCCCCCCCATGGAGGATCCCTCCGACAGAGTGGTCGCTTGTGCAGGGGTCAGTGCAGCATCCAGAACCTCACTGGCTGCAACTGACCACCTGGCACTTGAGCGGCTCACTCTGAGGAGCCGCAGGATCCCTGAGGACGTCTTGGAGGTCTTGCTGGACTCCCGCAGGCCGTCCACACAAAGGATTTACGCTGCCTCCTGGAAGGCTTTCTGCTCCTGGTGTGCCAGGGAAGGGCATTCCCCATTAGATCTTTCAATCATAAATGTATTACAATTTCTCCGTCAAGGGCTAGCCAAGGGTCTTTCCCCTAGCACTCTCAGACGCCAGGTGGCCACCCTGTCCACAGTCCTCTCCTGTCCTGCTCTGGGGACACTGTCAGCTCATCCCTTGATATCCAGATTCCTGAAGGGAGCTGTCAACCGATGCCCCCCAGTGGTGCATAGGTATCCCACCTGGGATTTAACCAAGGTGTTATCAGCACTCACGGGGGGTGCCTTTGAACCCTTGGACTCCATTCCTTTAGCTCAACTGTCATATAAGGTGGTATTTCTGGTGGCGGTTACTTCTGCCCGCCGCATCTCTGAACTGGCGGCTCTTTCTATTAGGAGTGACCTTTGTGTTTTCCACCAGGACAGGGTGGTCTTGCGATTGGACCCCACCTTTCTTCCAAAGGTGAACTCATATTTCCACCGTGCTCAGGAGATTGTATTGCCCTCCTTTTACCCCACTCCTTCCTCTGACATCGAAAAGCAGTGGCACCTCCTGGACGTGAGGCGAGCACTGGACATTTACATTCAAAGGACCTCTGCCATTCGCAAAACCGAGGCCTTGTTTGTATCTTTCCACCACACTTCCTTGGGGAGGAAAGCATCCTCTGTCATGGTGGGTCGGTGGATTCGCTCTGTCATTACTGTTGCCTATGAACAACTTTCTCTGCCACGACCCACCAGAATTACGGCCCATTCCACACGCAGCGCGGCCACCACTGCTGCCTGGAACACAAGGGCTTCCATTGAGGAGATTTGCCGAGCTGCCACTTGGGCTTCTCCTACACCATTTGTCCGGCACTACAGATTGGACGCTTTCGCCTCTCAGGAGGCTGACTTTGGGCGAAGAGTGCTGGAACAGGTGACTTTGGAGGGTGGCGGTCCCAGCCAGAATCCGGAGGCCCTCCCTGGGGACTGAATTACTTTGGTATGTCCCAATCTTGGCGGCTAGCTCCACCCAGGATGGAGAATGAGACGTTGTACTTACCTGAGACGTCCATTCTCGTTCGGTGGAGCTAGCCGCCAAGTCCCTCCCTGTGTTTTTTCTGGCTGGACGATGGTTTATGATATTGAGTCATTAGGTATTTAGCACCTAGTTACATAGGATCAGTTTTCATACGTAGGTAGTTAGTCTTAGGTATTTAGGAGTACTCCTCTGCAGGGTTGTTGTTATAATTTTATACCTTGTATGATCAATAAAGTTGTTGCAGTTGTTCGGCACATCGAGTCTGGCAGTCGTTCCTCGTCAAAAGAGGGGGAACCAGGGCCTAGAGCCACTATTTATACTTTTTCCAGACTCAGTCTTGATTGGCTGGAAGGCTGTGCCAATACCCAATCTTGGCGGCTAGCTCCACCAGACTAGAATGGACGTCTCAGGTAAGTACAACGTCTCATTCTCTATCTGATGACCTATTCTTTGGGGTTCTATCTTCTAACTACTTCTGTTACTTATACATGCTCCAAACCGATTCTCGACAAATCCTGATGAAATTTCATGATCTTACTACAAGTGCAGGCATTCTATGGCCTTTCAGATAAACCCCTGAGTATTGGTCATACTGGGTTTCTCTATTATACTCTGCCATTTTTACTTGATTGGTTTAAATTGTTAAATTCATTCCCAGGAAGACCATAAGCTGCCCATCTCTGTTCTTCCATTCAGAACTATTTTTATAGAATTGTCTGGCTTCATATTGTTTAATATAATCAATAACATTTCCTTGGATGCTTTGTTCTTACAGGAAGCTGAATTTAGAGAAAAAGAAGATATCTTGAACCACATCATCAACAGTAAGTCAGTTTTCACCGTACTTTAAAACATAGCATTTTGATTCAATTTTCTGTCCAGTCTAGTTTTAATATTACTTCTTTACTTTTATGGTGTAAGAAATTAGTATGACATGGCTATGTAATATCCATCTTCTCTTCAAACTCAATTTCATTTCTGTGGAATGGATTTTTTTTATTCATTTATCCGCTAATCCTCTTAGATAAAAGACTAAAATAATCCTTTCTATGTGTCTGTGTTCCACCACATAGGAAAAGATTGGTATGACTGCCTTCCTGACAAGGATACTACAAGTGATAGGGAGCAACCTAATTAAAAAGGAAATGGCAAATCTTTTCATACATTTTACCTGTTAAGGGGATTCTTTATGAACGCTTTTCTTTTGAATGTATTTCTGCCAAGTGTGGAACACACATTTTTATATCCTCCAATACTTTGAAGTTTTGCTTGCTATTTATCTTCATGGCTGCTTGGAATCAGAAAGGCAGATAGAATATTGCCAAGTTTTGTTCACTTTGTCACAGAGGTATAATTGTACTGTAGGAAAAGTACAAGAATGGTCAGTCACATATGATCGGCCTCAGACAGTGACATTGTTTCTTTGCAAAGGGACACCTTGTAATATTGCTTCAGGATTACGCTTTTCTGAATAAATGGGGGTAACTCAGATGACAAAATTAGACTTGGAGGAGGCAGCACTAGATTAATAGTATATACCGAGAATAAAGAGTTAGAAGTATAGATATGATATAAAAAATAATACGTTTAAAAGTGACACCGATAATATAAAGATGTATGGGAATATGTTATCAGTCTGTTAAATATAATATGTAATAGAATTAGAATCACTCAGGGAAAGGTTTAGAAGGAGAAAGAGGAAGTAGAAAGGGAGGGGAGAAGAGAAGGAGTGGAGGAAAGTAGGAAGGGGGAGAGAAGGAGTAAGAAGGTAGATAGAGGAGGTGGAGATAGAGGGAGGGGAGTGAAAAGAAAAGAAGAAAAACAGACTGATAAATAACAGCAAAAATAGGTGCAAAATAGGATATTGAATTCTGATAAAAATGTATAAATATGCATGTTATTGATATGTCTTTAAGGTAAATAATAATAATAGTAATAATAATAATAATAATAATAATAATAATAATAATAATAATAATAATAATAATAATAATAATAATAATAATAATAATAATAATAATAACAACAATAACAACAATAACAACAATAACAACAACAACAACAACAACAATAACAATGAGTTGGAAGGGACCTTGGACGTCTTCTAGTCCAACCCCCTGCCTAGGCAGGAAACCCTACACTATTTCAGACAAATGGTTATCCAACATCTTCTTAAAAACTTCCAGTGTTGGAGACGTCACAACTTCTGGAGACAAGTTGTTCCACTGATTAATTGTTCTAACTGTCAGGAAATTTCTCCTTAGTTCTAAGTTGCTTCTCTCCTTGATTAGTTTCCACCCATTGCTTCTTGTTCTACCCTCAGGTGCTTTGGAGAATAGTTTGACTCCCTCTTCTTTGTGGCAACCCCTGAGATATTGGAACACTGCTATCATGTCTCCCCTGATCCTTATTTTCATTTAACTAGACATATGCATTGATGTATATATGGAAATTGTGGAGAAAAAAATATTTTTTAAAAAAAAATTATGCTTTTCTTAGAAACGGACCTCATGCAGAGTCACACACGTCATATGTCACACAGAGTCACACACGTCATATGCTGTGCAAGTAACAGACTGTTCCCCCCACCTCATTTTTAAGTATTGTTAGCCACTCAGAATCATGTATTTTAAATGGGCAGGCATAGAAATTGAATAAATAAATAACAGATGCCTGAATCCTACAATGGGAAGATGGTTGTATATACTTGTTTCAGTTTTTATTTCTACTTAATATCATTAAGTTTGAACTCTTTTATTCTTTGATATAATAAATGCTGACCTAAAAAGACTGTGAGTTCTAGTTCTGCCTTGGGCATAAAAGCTGGCTGGTTGATTGACTTATGTTAAGGATCAAATAAATACAATTACATTTTTTTTCTTTCAAGCCAAATATAAAAATAAACCTATTACTATCATCTAGCATTGTGATTATAGAATACAAATGCCTAACCATAACTATATAGTTATAGAAATGGAACTATGCAATGACTAAAGATAAAGGTTTCTCTGTCCAGTCGTGTCTAACGCTAAGGGGCAATTTGCATCTCTGTTTCTTGGCCGAGGGAGCCAGCATTGTGCAAAGACATTTCCTGTGGCCAGCATGGCTATATGCCAAAGTCACTCAGAATGTTGTTATCTTTCCACCGAAGTGGTACCTATTAATCTACTTGCATGTACATGCTTTCAAACTGCTAGGTGGGCAGTAGTTGGGGTGAGAATGGGAGCTCATCCCGTTGTGCAGCACTTGGGTCTTGAACCCGGGCTGTCATCTTTCCAGTTGGCTAGCTCAACATCTTAACCACTATGCCCTCACGCCCCCTCAAATGCAATGACTATTCAACATGTATAATATATACTTTTTAAACATACCATTGTGACTGAATCCCAAGAAATGAAATCAAAGCTAAATTAGTGTTAACCTCCCTCTATATCTATTTTTTTCTTAATAAGTGATATTATAATATTTTACTAGCAGTAGAGCATTTTCCTTTATTATTTCTTCAAAATGAATTGCAAAAATCACTTCTTTCTATATCACAAATACTATGAGCTCCTTTGACACTTGAAATAGCATAACTTTCTTAAATTCACAACATAGGTTCGTTGGGGACAGGTAATGATGATATAGATGCAACAGTTATTTCTTCAAAATATTTACTATAGGGATCTATTTTATTGCTTTACAAAGCTCTATCATAGCAAACTTTTGAAAGCTACAGAGAGAAGAAAAATACATGGATTGTAGGGTGGTAGAATGACAGATATTTGAGTCAATAATCTGTCCAGCAACATTAGTAGTTTGATTTGATCCAATTTAGGGAGAAGCCATTGGAAAAATTATATGATACAGATTATGTCTGTGTGAATCAGGTTTGGTTTGAACTGAAGATTCAAGATTTGACTAGCTGATTATTCAAATCTAGTTTTCATTATGAGATTCAAAGGTAAACATATTGAAGCCATCTTGAGTTTTGATTTGATAAAACATGCTGTAGAAACATTTAATAGAACTGGGTAAAGACAAAACAGATAGTAACATTAGATAACATTAAATCTGTCAATCTTCAATTGAATGCCTTCAAGGATTATCCAACTTCAGTTCCAGCTGTTTATATGTCCCAGCTTTTTAAAGGCAATGTTGTTAGAGGACAGGATAACATTTAATCTTGCAAATTACCTAAACCTTCTCTGCAGAAATTGTGCTGAACCAATACTGCAAGTGTTTTATTCCAACTGTTTTAACAATAACATACTTTTGATGAGATATAATGCCAAAAAGAAGCTGACACAAAATCATATTGATAGCCTTGCCATTCCCCTTTTCTTAAAAGCAGTTTAGCCAGAGCCTTTAAATTTTACCTTTACCTTACCCATTCTTTTATTGTCAAAAGATAAACCTTATCTAGTCATGCCAAGTTAAAGTACAGTTCTACCCAAGATGGTATACTAATTAGATCCAATATTGCATACTAAACTTGTCAGTCTAGCTCAGGGATGTCAAACTCAAGGCCCACAAGCCAGATCCAGCCCACGGGGTGCTTAGATCTGCCCACGGGGTCGCCCTGGAAACAGTGAAGGACCAGCCCACGGTGCCCCTGTCAGTGAAAATTCATGTCGGGGGCACCCATTTTCACCTGCAACAGCCTCCTGCAGCCCTCTGCCAGTGAAAACAGAGCTCAGAAGGACTGCGTTTTCGCTGGCAGAGTGCTGGAGGAGACTGTCGCAGCCAAAAATGGGTGCCCCCAACACAAGTGACGTTGAGCTGGCCACACCCACCATAGCCATGCCCCCTGCTCCCCCAAGGTCAAACACAACCCTGATGCGGCCCTCAATGAAATCGAGTTTGACATCCCTGGTCTAGCTCATTTCAAAGTGCTGAGAACTGGAAAATTCCCAGTTATATTGGCATGACAAATGTAGAAATACATTAACTCAAGAAAGAGCAAAGTTGTGTGCTGATAACAAAGAGAAATACCTTGGCATCCCAAAAAAGCTCTGACAGGCAAAGAGATTGGCTAACTACTTCATGCCAGTGTCATAGAACCAGCATTTATCCTTTTTGGAAGGGAAGTTGCAACATTCTGTAGGGTCTGTATCGGATGGAATGCACCCACTTCGGGTGAGCCGGTCTGTCGTCGTAGAGCCGATAGAGGCGATAGCGATCGCAGCATGAGCCTTCCCCCATCAGCTTCCCCCGCCCCCCTGGACGCCACAATTTAGGTTATTTTATCCTCTGCGCATGCGCAAAGCGTTCTGTGCATGCACAGAGGGTAAAAGAACCCAAATGGCGGTGTCCAGGTGGGCGGGGGAAGCGGGCAGGGGAAGGCTCGCGCTGCAATCGCTATCGGCTCTATCGGCTCTACAACGACCTACTGGCCCGCCCGAACCGGGAGCATTTCACCACTGGTCTGTATCAACCCAAGAAATTAAAGAAAGAGCATAAAGTATGTGAAAGTCTATAGCTTTGAGGCTATCTTCAGTTTGTGAATCTGTTCAGTGGGGTGATCCCATCAAAACTTTATCAAATTGAAACATCCCTTGAAGGTTTGTGAAAGATTTTCTTGTGGTATAGCATTGTAGCTGCCTTTCCCAAATGGACATTTATTGGTTGTGATAATGGGAATTGAATTCAATGTATTTAAATATGCAATATCTATTTATTTTGCTTATAAACAATAAAACCATGTTATATTACAGTATCTGGATTATGAATGTACATTCTAAAACCGCTATGAATGAACAGCAGAAGTTAGAAAGATAATCCTAATAAAAGTCGACATTGCAGGCAATTGAGCCTTGCCACACCTTGTTCCCATACAAATATAGTCTCTTATTGGAAAATTTTCCATTGGTCTCCACCAGGGGTGAGTTCCTCCTGGTTCAGACCGGTTCGCTGGAACCGATGACGTCACCAAACCAGATCGGTCGGTGCCTGTCCGTGGGCACCGTCATCTTTTTTTGATTTTTTTCAATTTTTAAAATTATTTTTTTTTCCTTCTGAGCATGCACAGAAGCCAAGTTCTGGCACTGTGCATGCAGTCGCCATCTGTTTTTTGGCTTTGTTTTTTGCCATGCGGCGCGGGAGGAAGCGAACCAACAGTGAGGCAAGTTAGAACCCACCCCTGCTTCCAGGGTCCCCCCATGCCCCTTTTGGCTCCCAGGGGGCTGTAGGGAGGCTTGCTAGGCCCAAAAGAGGTGGGGGGGGCTTCAAGGGAGAAAGAAAGAAAGAAACCCTCACTGTTTGGGGATCCCCACGTGCACAGGGGGCTTATTGTAAGTGGCTGCTAAACCAGGGGTGAAATCCAGCAGGTTCTGACAGGTTCTGGAGAACCGGTAGCGGAAATTTTGAGTAGTTCGGAGAACCGGTAGCGGAAATTTTGAGTAGTTCGGAGAACCGGCAAATACCACCTCTGGCTGGCCCCAGAGTGGGGTGGGAATGGAGATTTTGCAATATCTTTCCCCTGGAATGGGGATTTTGCAGTATCCTTCCCCTGCCACGCCCACCAAGCCACACCACGCCCACCAAGCCATGCCCACAGAACCGGTAGTAAAAAAAATTGGATTTCACCACTGTGCTAAACTATCCTCAGACTAAGCTAATCAACAGTGGAGCTCTAAGAATAGCAGATGATCAATGGGCATGTTCTCAATTTCAAAACATCTGGTTTTTTTCCCTGCTACCAAAGACCTTCTGGGGTTCTTCACAGGAAGGGAGAAAGGGAGAGAGGTTTAAAGAGAGGGAGGGAGAGAGGGGTAAATTCTTTTAGTCACACTTCATCCTCACTGTTTGGGGATCCCCACGTGCATGGAGTTTGAGTTGAGAGCTTATTGTAAGTGGCTGCTAAGCTATCCTTCTCACACTAAGCTAATCAACAGTGGAGCGCTAAGAATGCCAGATGATCAATGGGCATGTTCTCAGTTTCAAAACATCTGGCTTTTCTTCCTGCTACCAAAGACCTTCTGGGGTTATTCACAGGAAGGGAGAAAGGGAGGGAGGGAGAGAGAAGAAGAGAGAGAGAGAGAGAGAGAGAGAGAGAGAGAGAGAGAGAGAGAGAGAGAGAGAGAGAGAGAGAGAGAGGAAGAAGAGGAAGAGGAAAGAGAAGGAGAGGGAGAGGGAGGGGGAGGGGGAGGGGGAGAGAGAGACAAGAGAGAGAGAGAAAGAAAAAGAAAGAAAGAAACAAAAAGAAAGACAGAGAAAGACAGAGAAAGAGAAAAAAAGAAAAAAAGAAAAAGAAAGAGGAAGGAAGGAAGGGAGAGGGGAGAGAGAGAGAGAGAGAGAGAGAGAGAGAGAGAGAGAGAGAGAGAGAGAGGAAGAAGAGGAAGGAAACACCACAAACCCTGCCACTAGACATGGCTTCAGAAGACACTTTGAAACAGCACAGCAATTTAGGGCTGGAAGATATCTCGGAAGTCATCTAGTCCAACCCCATGCTGCAGCAGGAAACCTTACATTGTCTGGATCATTTTGGTGCCTCTAACAGAGAGGAAAATTGCCAGAAAGGAGAAGGAGTTTACTAGGACAAGGCTGCCATGCAGAGGAAGGCAGAGATAGTCCTTGACTTATGACCACAATTGAGCCCAAAATTTTGGTTGCTAAGCAAACATTGTTAAGTGAGTTTCAGCACATTTTACTCAATCCATGACATTTCCTGGCTCTAACAGTGATGTGCAAGCTAGGGAAGAACATCTGAAGGCATGTGTAATGTTCTAATGTACAGAAGGTATGGTTAAATGTGTGGCAGAAAGTGGACTCTGGGTGTGTTTTTCCAAATGCAGTAAATGAGGTTGAATGTGTAGTTTTAGAAGAGGTGTGTGTGTGTGTGTGAGTGTGTACATACACATACAGTATATATAGTATATAATGTATCTTTTTGTGTGCCTGTGTGTAATATGGGTATACACAGGTGTGCCTGTGTGTAATATGGGTATACATAGGATTAAATAGTATATTTTGGATGTTCAGTAGTAGTAAATAAATAGGGAAATTGTATCTTGTTGAGCCCTTTGAGGCGAGGAGAGGCCAGGCACCCTAACCCTAACCCTTGACGTGAGTGACGTCAAGTTGGCCAAACCCACCCAGTCACATGACCACCCAGTCATATGACCGCAAACCCAGTCACATGACTGCCAAACCACTCCCACCCAGTCACATGACCACAATGCCACACCCACCATCACATGACCATCAAACCATGCCCACGAAATAAGCCATGCCCACAGAGTGCTAGTAAAAAATTTGGAACCCACCCCTGGTCTCCACTCTTGGAAAAGTCTTATCATTGTTTGATTTTGTGAATTTACTCATAACTAAAAAACATGATCAAAGTATTCCAATTAAAATGGCCAAATATTACTTTCATACACATCTCATTAAATATGAGATCAAGGATAGAGAAATTATGTTTAATTTTCAAAATATACTAAAACAATAACAGAATATGCATGCAGAAAGAGGAAGCAGACATGTAGCTCTCTATATTCAATACTGAAAGCAAACGTGATGAAATTTTATGTAGCTTCATCCTACACCTTTTTTTCTTTAATTAATTAATTTTTCAAAGTGCAGAATCCTGCAGAATGGAGGAAAAACAGCAGTTTCAACAAATGCTTTGGAAAAGGTGTCTGACCATCATTCTAATACAATTTAAATTCTATCAAATTACATCTGCTAAAACATTTTGGATAATGATTCAGTGGACAGCTATGATGCTTTGTTATGGCTGTCTGACTAATGACAATTTCTTTATAATACCTTATAGCAATAGCAATAGCACTTAGACTTATATACCGTTTCATAGTGCTTTACAGCCCTCTCTAAGCGGTTTACAGAGTTCAGCTTATTGCCCCCAACAATTTGGGTCCTCATTTTACCGACCTCAGAAGGCTGGAAGGCTGAGTCAACCTTGAGCCGGTGAGATTTGAACAGCTGAACTGCAGCTAGCAGTCAGCTGAAGTAGCCTGCAGTGCTGCATTCTAACCACTGCGCCACCTCGGCTCCATATTATTTAAGCATTATAAAGACAAATTCATGTAATTTAACAGATCAGGTTATTGTTCAGATTAGCTCATGAGAATACTGCTAGAACAGCTAACTGCTATAATAAAAAATATTATTTCATTCAGTCGAAAACATTAATGCTAGGTAGTTTCAGTCTATTTGTTTAAGAAAATTGAATTTCTTTCTGTTGTTTTTTCACCTTGTAAAGTTATATGATTACTGTAGGTTATTTCTTCATCTTTTTCTTTGAAGAGCCTAAAGTTAATGTTTCATATTTTTGTGTGTATATTTTACAGAAAGAAAAATGCCCTGATTAATACATTTTAGTCTGTCTTGGTTTTTGAAAGGAGATTGTATTATGCCTGTCAGTGTTCTAGCAAAATAATCTCTATTCCCAAAGTCTTGGAAAAATTATCAAGGCTCATATATCTATCTTATTGTTACTTGGAACTTCGTGCTGAATATGCATCCATATTCCTAAACACATATTACATACATCAGTTCTGAAATTATCGCTTGGAAAATAATGGCCCTTGGGCTTAGAAGTAAAGTGAGTTTCACCCTTGATACCATTTGTGCAGAATCAACTAGGAATCCCATGGCTAGAGTTTTTGTTTATTAAATTTGTATTCTGCTGTAATCCAGAATACTGGTTGGGAACTTCAAAACATCCTGGAATGTAAAATTACTTCCAAATTCCATGGGCATGTCTATTAAATGATTAGAAATGAGCTCAACTCTGTAGAGACTATACGTTCAAAGGCCACGTAACCTTTATACTGTCCTTTTGTGGAAAACGTGGCTTTGCCAGAAGGTCAGCTTTGAAGTTGAAGTTTGTTTCATATTACATTATTCTGACTGCTGTTTCCAAGAAAAGAATTCAGCTTCTTGGTCTCATTCATATTGAAGCCAGATTTTAATTATGGATGACTATGGGCTAAACATTTGACTATAAAAAATTCCTACTATGTTCTTATTATTAGATCAATACATAGTGGCTGCTTTTTAAATAATTAAATAAATAATATTACTTATTATCAGTTCAGATTTTCTATTTACTTATTTGATATTGCAGACACAGTAGCTGTATATTTTCAGATGGAAAACCTAAGACATAGGTTTACATTTTGCAGTACTTTGACGTGTTCTAGTTATTCAAACTAATTTTGCAAAACAGTTCTGTTTGCTGGCTTTCCTAGGGGAAAGTTGTTTCCATCTATCATTTTAGTATTTGATTAATTACTCACTATTATTGAATTTATCTTCTGATTCTTCTTAGCTTTATTCCTCAGCTAATAAACAAATATACCACATTCAAAATGTCCCAAGAGTTAGATAATCCTTGGTAGAATGATTGGTAATATTTTGTCTTGAGTAATAGTGTCATATGTGAAGGCTATGGCCTTGATCAGACAATAGATGTGGAGCATTTACAATCAGGTTTCCTATGAATGATTTCTTCCTATTTATTCATCTAAAAAATATCTTGCAACAGCAACAGGTAGATTTTTTTCTTACAGAATAGTGTTTTTACCCCAAGCACCTTTACACAAATAGCATATCATTCTTTTCTACTTGTTCAAATTATGTAAATCAAATAAAAAAATTAAATATATTTTATGAGCTGTGGTAACACAGTGGTTAGAATGGTTAGCATGCAGTATTGTAGGCTAACTCTGCTGACTCTGGGGCAATATGCTGACTCTGTAAACCACTTATAGCAGGGCTGTCAAACTCCTGGCCTGTGGGCTGGATGCGTCACACGCTGGCCACGCCTGGTTTAGCAAAGGGGGAAAAGTCCTAATACATCACGTGATGCCACTGTGACGATGTGAGTTTGAGGCTTAGAGAGTGCTGTAAAGTATTATGAAGCGGTATATAAGTCTAAGTGCTATTGCTATGATGAATGTATTTTTATAATAACTATGATAATGATCTATCACTATTGTTGTATGTACACTGAGAACTTATGCACCACAGACAAATTCCTTGTGTATCTAATCACACTTGGCCAATAAAGATTTATAATTCTATTGTATATTTACCCTTTAAAACAAAATAACCACCTTAGATCATACCTATTTGGTTCAGCATTCAGTTCTCACATTGGTCAGACAGATGTCTATGTGAAAGAGATAAACAGGATATATTAAGAATCATACAGTCTCCTGTTTTTATGTGCAAATTATTCAGAAATCGTAAACAGGGTTCCCACCAGTAGTGGGTTCTGAATTAGTTTGCTACCGGTTCGCGCATGTACTCACGCGCACATGTGACGCTTCTGCACATGCGCAGAAGTGTCCCGGGCAGGTGGGCGGAATGTCCTGGGCGGGTGGGTGGAGCCTCCCGCTGCAGTCGCTACCGGTTCTAAGAAACGGTCCAAACCGGGAGCAACCCACCGCTGGTTCCCATTGATGGAACAGGATGTTATTGAGCCTTAAAAGACTTCTAGATAAGGATGAAAGAGTCTCCTGAAAAGTGACTGACCAGCCTACAAAGGATAATTGGTAAAAATTTACTTCACTTTTCAGTTTTTGGTGAAACTAACTGTAATAATTTCTGGTAACCTACTACTTTTGGACCAGCCCCCTTTTCAGTTTGTAAGTTGAAACAGTAGTCCTTAATTTATGACCTTTTCTTTAGCAACCATTTAAACCTTCAGTGGTTCCCTAGCTAGTCTACATTTACAGCCATTTGCAATACCCCATGTTCATGTGACCATGATTTACAATGTTTTCACTGGGAACTGGCATTTACTTCCAGTTTCCAGCAAAAAAAAAAAAAAGCCCCATAGCAAACAGTGGGTTCTCCTAACAATCGTCGTGTTCACTTTATGACTGCTGCAAAAAAGGTTGTAAAATGGGTCATAGCCATGTCAGCCAGTTTGCAACCATCATGACCTAATGACTAAAATTGCAGGTTCCATTACAGTTGTAAATCAAGAACTACTTGTATTAGATTCACAGCTTTTCTATGCATAGATGGAAACTTTCACTGATGAAAGGATACCTTTAAATTAAACTCCTAATTACAGCTTGAAAACATTGAAATCTAAGACAAGATAGAATGTCTCTTATGATGGCTAAATAATTCAGTGTAATATTATTATGCTAATGTGTTTTTGTTTGTTTGTTTGTTTTAAAGTTTATTTAGTATCTTCCCAACTATAATCATTAAAAATATGTTTCCATATACAAGCATCATAAATTTTTGATTGCAAATTATTTGTCATTTGAAAATAATTTAAAATGCAGAGATGATGCAACAATGAAATTTAGGAAAAAAATTGCGGACTTTTCTTTGTACAAGTTAACAAGAACGTAAATTGCTAATTCATACTTTTGTTCCAATTTGTGAATAATCCTGAAGGAACTATCAGACTTTCAGTATTAATTAAAAGTTTTATTGCTGATGTTGTTTTAAAAAAATTAAGGACTATAGACATAAATATAAATAGACTCTTTCTCAGGAATAGGCTTCTATTCCATTTACATTAAATCCCAGTTGATATCCATTTGGGATTAATCACACGGATCTGGTGAGGCAGACATGTTGATGAGATGACTGCTTTGTTGCTCTGCTACTTGCTAATACTGGATTTTATTACATATGCAGGAGCTGATTGGATCCATTGGTTTCCATTTGCTACTTGACCCTTTGTACCACACTTATATAGAAAACAGCTTAGCATTGACCAAATGAAGTCTCCTTTGCGTGCAATAACAGCACATTTGTGTTTTCCCCTTTAGTGCTGATGGTTTAATTGCAAATATTAGAGAACTAAACTTTCTCAAAATTATCTGGCTATGCCACACATTACCTCAGATCTGTTTGAAGAGTTCCTGTGTGCAGCTGATTAGACACTCTAATGAGAGTGCCATAAAACCCTGTGTATTGTGTTTCTTTCTTTTCTTCTGGAACATTATGTCTTCAGTTGTCAAACAGCTATTAAAACTAAAGCCTAAATGCTCAACTGGAAAAAAAAACAATTGCAAATGACTCATTCTTAGTATTTAGATGAGGAAGGAGTGTACCTTTTTGTAAACGAAAGCACTGAATCCAGAGATTTTTACAGGCCACTGCAGGCATATTGAATAGACAACCCTGCTGGTTCTGTTCTGATGATACGGGTCACCTGCTGGGATAGGAAGTGAGAAGAGGTAATCTCTCTTTTACACACCAACACAGAGAAGTTAGACAGAGCAATGCTATTTCATAATATGCACATGTCATACTTCATGATAATCCTGGATTTAATCTGGGGGAGGAGGACAGGCACATATCATTGTATAAGCAGGGTTGTTTCCAGATTAAAGTACAGTGAAAATATTTGTCTGGGTTTATGCATTCTTTAATCCTGTCCTTTGGGGGGGGAGGGGGAATCCCTCCTGCTTTTACTCACAAAGAAAAAGCTGAATTATATTCATATTTTTATACACAACTGACATCATGATTCTGTTGCTTGTGACCAATAATAATTATAGTTCTATACATGCTCAGCAACATTGTAGTTTGTTATGACTCTACTGTTCAAAGCAGATTCTAAAGCTGAGCTCCATAGGTATTATACTTTTTAGAAGAAATTACTATACTTTATCAAATGATTTATAGATTCTCAAACAGAATAAACCAAAATTGATTCTTTTCATCATTCTTTAAAGTTTTGATATTATCCCTCTCCTGCCATATTGATAAATACTTATTACTAATTAAATTTGTTAAGTGATTGTTATATATTTTCACATTGTTATACCAGTATACTTTCACAGCCTATATAAAATCAAATTTTGCTTCCTAACTACTAACTACTTTTACTGTAATCTGAAATATTGTCTCTGTGATAACCATCTTTCAAGTCTAATGCTAAAGGAAACTTGGAATTTGCATCCAAACTACAAATCAGTCTTTATTGTAAATTCTATATTTTATGTTCTGTGCTTGTAGTCCTACTTACTCTATTAACAGGGTTAGAAGAATTTCAACTCCTAAAATTCCCATTCGTATGTAATGTATTCATTCTCAGGCACAAGAGACTTTATATATTTCCTAAACTTACACTATCATAAAACAACCACCTATCAACATATTCTTATTTTCCTAAATTATTATTCACAAAAGTCTACACTTAAAAACACCTACTGGGGAGAATTGCTTACAAAAATATACATATGGTAAGAAACATATTTGCAAAATTGTGAATCTTAAGAGAAATGCATAGAAAAATGTATACATATTACAGTTACAAAATGAAGCAACAAACATTCAATTTAATTTGTTTAATTTAGGCACCATCTGACTCTTGCTGACTCTGCATAACATACAATAAAAACAACAGTATAAAAATAGAATACATAGGAATAAAATAATAAATAATAAAAGCAATGATGGATTTGATCAACCACCACCCCAATGCCCCAATGCAAGGTCCAGGACAGCAACCAGGTGTAACTATCTCTGGGCTAAATGAAACCTGAATGAAATGAATCTTGTTTACCTGCTTCTTCCAAGATTCTCATCAACTGCAGACCAACCAAATTTCTCAGATTTCCATGCCTTTTTGTGACATGCGACCTGACCTAGAGACATCAGTGATTTTTGAATTTTCTTATGACCAACATGATTGCTTCCTGAATCTGGATAAATAAATCAGATTTTTATTTCTAAAAATACTACTTTCACTGACTCACACTGAGGCTTCTGTACAGATTCAGATCAGACAGAGCAGAAATGTCCTTACCAATGCTCTCGTGAACCCTTTATAAAGCTGACTTTATATTATCTTCCTAAAAATTCACTGTGAGTTATTGATAATTAGCCATCGGAAGATAGAATTTTTTGAAATAATGCATTGCAAGAACAGTTCCCTGAGCAGCAGTTAGAAAAAGGGGACAAAGCCTGGAGAAATACAATTTCTCTTTTAATGCAGATGTCAGTGGTGGAAAAGGCCAAGGAATTGAATATACCGGATATAACCTGCCATCAAAAGGATTATAAAGTGGAGCAGGCTTTGAAGTTTTCCATTACGCATCAACTACTATGACTTAGTTTTTTTTGAGAAAATTGAATCTCTACTCTCAACTAAGATCTGCCAATACAGTATGTATATGTTCTACACATGGTGCTAAGGAGACCAAGCACAGTCCCAAATAATATGATTAGTACTTTCTTGCTATAATAATAACAAGTTTTGTATATATGGAACTCTGTTTGTAAGTACGCATATAAGTATATATATTAACCAAACCAGGGTTTCTCAATCTTTTGGGCTGGTGAGCATATTTGTAATTTTGAGATTTAGTTTAGGTTTTCTTATGAAAATGGCTGTCATGGAGATAGCAGCTGCTAAAATATAGAGTTCAAGTGCCAAACATCAAATTGCTTTTTGATATTCCTTCCAATTCCACTTGCCTCTTTCTCTCAGCAAAGGGGACCCATATTTTAACAAATACTAGGTTGCACCCATCCATCATTCTTGCTTTCTAAGAATATCAGTTGGTTGCAAAAGCATTCTTATAAATATAGTACTAGAGGTTGGTATTTTGAATGTCTACATGTATACATACAGAGAGGGAGAACTTCCACGCCTAAGGGAGGATCCCTCCCTGCCTCCCTCTCTCTCTGTTTCACTCACTTTCACTGGACCTCAGTTGTTGCTATTCTTTTCTTGTGGGTGGTGTCTTGAATAGAAAGCATATTAATATGAACTCTGTACCATACTTTATTATATTGATTTTACATGCAGTGCTTGTATCTCAGATAATTTACAATATTCCCATTCTATATTCTTGTATTTACTGTTCACCTAAGTATCTTTTTTTAAAATCTACTGCTTTGGTTCTATCTGTGATCATACATTTTAAGTAAGTAGTGTTTGATGCTTACTAAAGAAAGCCTCTAAGGCAGTGGTTCCCAACCTGGGGGTCGGGACCCCTTTGGGGGTCGAACGACCATTTCCCAGGGGTCGCCCCGGCATCCTCAGCTCCCCCCACTGCCACAAGCCTGGCCATATCGACTCAACTCGCCCGAGCCCTCCGATTGGTTGGGAGAGGTGCCATTCGGTGAGAGGCGTTTGTGACGCCTGGCGGCCGAGCTTTGACAGCATCAGCTAAGGGGCCAGCTTTGCTTTGAATTCTGGGAGTTGAAGTCCAGGCACCTTAAAAGTTGCTGTGATTGAGAAATATTGCTGTACACTTGTTGGTTATCAAGTCTAAATACAGAAGTAGACTTGTTGTGGAAGATGATATTCCTTGTGCTCTTGCAAAGACTGGCCCAAGAATTTCTGATCTGGCATAATTACATATTGTTTTTGTGATTAATCGCTATGCTTTAATTATGTTCAATTTGTAACAATGGAAATACATCCTGCATATTAGATATTTATATTACGATTCATAACAGTAGCAAAATTACAGTTAAGAAGTAGCAACGAAAATAATTTTATGGTTGGGGGTCACCACAACATGAGGAACTATATTAAGGGGTCGCGGCATTAGAAAGGTTGGGAACCACTGCTCTAAGGGATTTTGAACAAGTTATGGACAATTAATATAGGACAAAATATTCATTATTGTGCTTCCATTGGCAAAAATAGCCATAATGTAGGCATTTCATTTTTCAAGAATCTGTATCTATACATCTAGGACTACAGCAGAATCACTCTATGCTCACTGCTTATGTCGCATATAACAAAAACATGAAGCAAATTGTTTAAAAGGAGTTTTTTTCTAAATATTTTTATAGCATCAGACTAATAAAAAGGGGGGAAAGGAAATTGCTGATGTAATAATTACCAAACAATATGTAATTGACCAAAAGAAGGAATAAATAGGACAACAAAAAAGAGAAAGATCTTTAAAATTATCTTAGCAACAAAAATAATACATTATTACTCCAAAGTTGTCTTCTTTTGTCAGAAATTTAGGGTTTCTGACGGATTAGGGTTAGGGTTTCTCTTACAGAATATTATTAGCGATGTTTGATCTAACTTTGTGTTAGAAATCCTGTGGATTTCAGTTGAAAGTATGGCAGTAACAGTAAAGTTCATGCAGATATATGTTTCCATTTCTGAACGGCGTTCCCAACAGCCTTTGGATTATATCCAGCCTTTTTAAAATTTCTTTTGAGACATTATACATACATGAAATATAAAGTTGTTTTGCATTTCATTTTATGATCAGAATATAGTAATTTTACATTAGTTAATGCAATAGAACAGTGATGGCAAACCTTTTTTGTTCGTGTGCCCAAAGGGGGGAGCGCGGGGCGTCACACACATGCATGCCCACACCCATAACTCCCCTGGGAGTTGGGCGGCATACAAATCCATTAAATTAAATTAATTCCATGCGCCCCCCCTGTGCATGTGCCCATGACCCCCCCCACTCCCGGCATGCAATGGCACGCCCATTTTTCGCTTTCCCCAGGCTTCAGAGACTTTCTAAGAGTCTGGGGAGGGTGAAAATGGCCTTCCCAACCCCCCCGGAGGCCCTCCAGAGGCCAGAAATCACCCATTTCCCAACTTGAAATGGGCCATTTTTGGCCTCCGGAGGGACTCCTGGGGGTGGGGAAGGCTGTTTTCGCCCTCCCCAGGCTCCTAGAAAGACTCGGGAGCTTGGGGAGAGCAAAAAACGGGCCCCCTCCGGAGTCTAGAAACAGCCTGTTTCCCGACTCCCAGTGGGCCCAGAAGGCCTGAAAATCAGCTGGCCGGCACGCGCATGCATGCCAGACCAGAGCTCGTGTGCCCACCAATATGACTCCGTGTGCCACTTGTGGCACGCGTGCCATAGGTTTGCCATCACGGCAATAGAACATTTAAGCTTTCAGGTTGAATTCAAAGAGGTTCTAAATTCTGAAGCCTTTAGTTCAATGAAAAATTAAAAGACATATTTCCCAGAAAGGTAATTATAATCTATTTTGTTTGTTTGTTTGTTTGTTTGTTTGTTTGTTTGTTTGTTTGTTTGTTTCTCTAGTCGAACATTTCAGCAAACGACTCTGAATGTCTCACAATTCAAAACATAGTACAATTAAAATTTTAAAAACATTTTATTACAATAAAAACAGTAAAAAGCATTAAGTTTTTATATAATCTTAAAGGATTCATTCCCAACAAAATCACTTAATAAACCATAAATAAATTGAAATGTGTGAAAGTGTATACATATAGAACATATATGATGAGTTAAATTCACTTGAAGGACATATAATTTACCCCAATATAATTTGTCTCTATATTCTTTCATTTATGTCAAAATCAGGCATAAATTCAATTTAGAAAAAGCTACCCAAGAATCTTTAGTAATAGTAACAGAGTTGGAAGGGACCTTGGAGGTCTTCTAGTCCAACCCCCTGCTTAGGCAGAAAACCCTACACTACTTCAGACAAATGGTTATTCAACATCTTCTTAAAAACTTCCAGTGTTGGCGCATTCACAACTTCTGGAGGCAAGCTGTTCCACTGATTAATTGTTCTGTCAGAAAATTTCTCCTTTGTTCTAAGTTGCTTCTCTCCTTGTTTAGTTTCCACCCATTGCTTCTTGTTCTACCCTCAGGTGCTTTGGAGAATAGTTTGACTCCCTCTTCTTTGTGGCAGCCCCTGAGATATTGCAACACTGCTATCATGTCTCCCCTAGTCCTTCTTTTCATTAAACTAGACATACGCAGTTCTTGCAACCATTCTTCATATGTTTTAGCCTTCAGTCCCCTAATCATCTTTGTTGCTCTTCTCTGCACTCTTTCTAGAGTCTCAACATCCTTTTTACATCGTGGTGACCAAAACTGAATGCAGTATTCCAAGTGTGGCCTTACCAAGGCATTATAAAGTGATATTAACACTTCACGTGATCTTGATTCTATCCCTCTGTTAATGCAGCCTAAACTGTGTTTGGCTTTTTTGGCAGCTGCTGCACACTGCTGGCTCTTACCGTATTTTTCGGAGTATAAGACGCACCTTTTTACCCCCAAAAAGAGGGTCAAAAACTGGGTGCGTCATATACACCGAATGGTGCATTTTGGGGGGGGGGAGTTGATGCGACCCTGCTTTAGTCGCCGCCGCCGCCGGACCTCAGGGACGCTGCTGCCACAGCCGCCGGAGCGCATGGCCGCCTCCTCCGCTGGAGCGCATGGCCGCCGCCGCCGGAGCACATTGCCGCCTCCGCTGGAGCGCATTGCCGCCGCCACCGGAGTGCATTGCCGCCACCTCCGCTGGAGCGCATTGCCACCGCTGCCGCCGCTGCACAGGGACGCTGCCGCCGCCCCCCCCCTTGCAGCCCCCCCCCGCAGGACCCAACGCCGATGCAGTCGGTGGGGGGGGGTTGGGCAGTAGCAGCGGTGGCGGCTCGCTTGCCAGCTGGGACAGCGGGGACGCCAGCTGGGACAGAAAAGGAAACGCGAATACATTTTTAAAGTAATCCTAACTCTTCGGGATAAATCACACAATTTCTCCAGCATCTGGGTTTGCGGTAGGGTATTCCTCGGTTCGAACATACCGGGTCTTGCCAAAGCATCTCCAAGACACACACACACACCCGTCTTTCTCGTTGAATGCAACCTCCTCTTGGGCCGCTGGGTTCTTTCGCTGCACCAGCGTGCGTGAGTAGCCATGGCGGGGTTGCTCCGGTCAGCCATGTGGCTTCATTCGCGTCTCTTGCTCTGGCGAGGGGGATGAGCCCTTCAGGGACCCGTCCCGTCGCCATTGCCCTCCGCTGCCCTCCAACGCTTTAACCGCAACCCCAGCAGAGCGTGAGTATCCCCCGAGGAAAGCACGCAGCTTCTCAGGTCGGGACTCGGGAGTGGAGTCAAGCAGGGTGAGGTCGTGAAGATGCTTGGGGTGGGGTGGGGTTTTTTATCCCTTTGCTGCTTTCTAACGACAGTCCGAATATTTGCAGCCCAGACTGTTCTAGGTCCGCAACACGAGGCTGCACGCTTTTGCAGCCTTCCTCGGCCGTGGCGTGGATTATGGGGCTTGTAATCCAACCCAGTCGATAGCTGGCTGGTAGGTTGGATCAGGCTATGCCAAACTGAATTCCGGGTCAGAATTGGTTACCTGGAGGACCAGACCGAAGACCCATCGAGCCCAGTGTCCTGTTTTTTATTACCAGTTCCGCACTAGCTGCCAGTGGGAAGTTGCAGGGTATAAAACGCCCAAACCCCCCCCCCCCACACCGACTGAAGCCTGCTCCCGAGGCACCGCTGCTGCCGTCCGAAGAGAGCTGACAGGTGAGAACTTTTTTTAAGGGTTTTTTTAAAGGGGGTTTTTAAAGGGGTTTTTTTTAAGGCTTAAACTGGAGGAGGAGGAATTCTGGGAGTTGAAGTCCACAAGTTTGAAGACCTTTGCACCCCCTTGGCAAGTTTAAGCCTTGTGGACTTCAACTCCCATTCCTGAGCTAGTATGACTGGAGGAGGAATTCTGGGAGTTGGTCCACAAGACTTAAACTTGCCAAGGGGGTGCAAGGGTCTTTAAACTTGTGGACTTCAACTCCCAGAATTCCTTCTCCAGTCATGCTAGCCAGGAATTGGAGTTGAAGTCCACAAGTCTTAAAGCTGTCAAGTTTGAAGACCCCTGGGTTAGGGGTTAGGGGTGCAAGGGTCTTCAAACTTGGCAAGACCTTTTACAACCATGTACACTTTTTACATACTTCAAACTTGACAGCTTTAAGACTTGTGGACTTCAACTCCCATTCCTGAGCTAGCATGACTGGAGGAGGAATTCTGGGAGTTGAAGTCCACAAGTCTTAAAGCTGTCAAGTTTGAAGTTTGTAAAAAGTGTACATGCTTGTAAAAAGTGTACATGGTTGTAAAAAGTATTCTGCTATACTGTTATTTTATTAAATAATATATTACTACACCATTTGGTTCAGAATACTTTTTTCCTTGTTTTCCTCCTCTAAAATCTAGGTGCGTCCTATACTCCGGTGCATCCTATACTCCGAAAAATACGGTATTTAAATGGTTGTCCACTAGGACCCCTAGATCCCTCTCACAGTTACTACTGTTGAGCAAGGTTCCACATATACTGTACCTGTGCATTTTGTTTTTCTTGCCTAAATGTAGAACCTTACTTTTTTGCCATTGAATTTCATTTTGTTAGATAGAGCCCAATGTTCAAGTCTGTCAAGATTCTTCTGTATCTTAAGCCTATCTTCTGGAGTGTTGGCTATTCCTGCCAGTTTGGTGTCATCTGCAAATTTGATGAGTTCCCCATCTATCCCCTCATCCCTTTGTGGAAAGATAAATGTCAGAAAAGGCTCAAACTTTATACATCTAAGAATGGCAATAAGTCTGACTTTCTTCAATTTATGGAATGAACAAGTCAAGGTATCAAGCTCACATATTAGTAAAATGCAATGGGAAATTAAAGGTTTTGGCTTATCTATGAAATATAACATTCTATCTGAAAGCAGAAACATCTCCTTTATTCACTATTGTAATTCCTTTAATATTCTGAGAGGACAAGTAAGACTCTTGAGGCATTTTTTAAGGACAAAGACTGATCACGTAGTATGGCATAGCTTTAAACCAGGAGTGTCAAACTCGAGGCCCGCAGGCTGGATCTGGCCCATGGGGTGCTTAGATCTGGCCCACGGGGCCGCACTGGAAATAGCAAAGGACCACCAAGCTCCATTTTCACTGGCAGAGTGCTCAGGCCACGACAGGTGCCTCCAACACGAGTGATGTCGAGCTGGCCACACCCACCCAGGCCACACCCACCCAGCCCCCCAAAGTCAAACACAACACTGATGCGGCTCTCAATGAAATCAAGTTTTCCCTGCTTTAACCCAAAATGGTTATATACTATTAATAATCATACATGATTTAAGGAATTAATTGAATGTGCAAATCCAGATTATAAAATTAGAAATAGACCCAAAATCTTCAGAAACTTCCAAGAAAGTTTTTATGTCAAACAAATAAAATCATCAAATCGAAATGATCTGTTTCTGCTTCTATGTTAATGAAACATGTTTCTGATGTAAGTGGACATGCATTGGATTGAATTGTAAAAAAAAATGTTTTCATTTGCATCTTTGCAATCAGCTGAGTTATTTAAGGGTATGGATGGCATTGAAATAATAAGTAAACAAAGATATCTCTAAATTACCAGGATTCTGTGTGCACTACCATAGTTTTGTGCTGGTCTTCAATTGTGTTTGTGTTCTCTTCTGAATTGCAATTGCATTTCATTGAACTATTTTTGTTCTGAAAGGTTTCTTTTCAATAAACTGCAGCACAATGAAGTAAGATAGTCTGCCCATAATAACATCGAGTGCCTCTCAAGATTTTTCAGGCAAGATCATTAATCTATGTATCTTTTGGTTTTTCTAACATGTCACATGAAAATAAAAGGAAATAATGTTTCTAGTTTTTTAGCTGCATTGAAGCTGTATCTTTTATTTCAGATAAATGACACTAGAAATGGCAAGCTATGACCTTTCTGACTTGTCGTGATATTTGTTTTTGTACAGCCTATGAATTAAAAAAAAGATCCACCCAGCTGTTCCTTTACAGTTTGTTCTTGTGATTGTGCCAGCATTTTGGCAACAATTTTCTATCTAATATATTTTCAGCTAATGAAATATTGGTGCTGGCTAGCTCTATGGAGATGGTATTGATTTGAGTCCATCCTTTGCATTTTACTTTAACTTCAAAGAGTTCACAATATTAGTTCCTGAGTGTCATGGGTTCTTTTTAAAGTGTACCCAATTTGATTGACTGAAGCTAAAAATATCCATCAAAAGCACTGGACCCTAGGCAATTAGATTTTTATATCTCTCTATGAGAGTTGGGGACATGGGTTTTTATTTGAAAAAAGTATCCAAAGTACAAATGAAATATATTTATGCAAATTCTTTTTTTTTAGTCTCTTATACTATACTGCTTCTATTACTATTGATATTTTACAATGTTCTGTATACTATATTCTACTACTATTCTACTACACTCTGTACTATTACTTGTACTTCTATGCCACATTGTACTGTTTCTCTTACAAGTATACTATTAGTACTGCAATTACAACTACTATTATTAGCATAGAACAGTGCTTTACATTTACAGACCCTGGTCTCTTTATATCCTCTCCCTCTCTGGGATTTCTTCTTTTGTTGTTTTACACACAACCTATTTTCCTTCTCCCGCCTGTTTCAAGGTTGCAGCTTAAATAGGAGTGGAGGGAAGCAGCACAGGTACCTCCAATTGTTCACCAGCAGTCTTTTCTTCCACCCTGAGCAAAGACAATAAGAAAAGTAATGAGATTGCATATTTCTGATTATTTCACATAATATGGTCCCCAGTATGCATTTCGATAGAATTTTGCAAAGATTATCTTTACAACCCAAATAGCTACAAACATAATGATTCATGATTCATTGCACAAAAAAGAAAAACAAAATAAAAACCAAAGCTGCTATGATGTTCACAGCTGAAAGACTAGTAGATGAATATGGAAGTACTTCACTTGGTAACTTGCTGCCATTTATCTGCAGTTTGGAGGATAATAATACTGTACTGTGAATAACACAATACAAAATGCTACCTCACCTACCTGCAATAGATCTAGAAGGTCCAGCTTACTTTTTGCCTAATCTGGACCACATACTGGATCAACCACAATATTATAATCACAGATTTTCATTTGATCTCATGATGAAATATATATTGTTTCTACTTTTTCTTAAGCCCTAAACCCTTCACTGAAATTATCTTTCAGCACAACTTTGAACTTTATTCCAATCCAATAGCTATCAGATACAGTATCTATTAACATTTCATCAAGTGATTTAAATCGGTGTTCTTGGCAAACCTAAGGACTTTAACTTCCAGAATTCCCCATGAATTCCCCAGAATTAAGTAGGTAGGGATTTTAGATGTTCAAGCCCATACATCTTAAAATTGCCAAGGTTGAGAAACATTGACTTAAATGACTCTGGTATTCTTTTAAAAATCATCATGTAAGTCAGAGTGGACCAAACTCTATACTGAGGATAGCTACTATAGCATTATTTTTTATTTAGCTTTTTCAAATATACTTTGTATTAAACCTTAACATTTCACAGATGTTTAAAAAAATTCTGACAATTCTGCCTCTTAACAGATTTAAGAATAAACAAATATTCAAAATAAGCAGCTCATAGATGTATATAAGCAGCTGTATATAAGGTGGCAAAGAGTGCAAAATGAGATCATGACTTCTACATCCATAATAAGCAAAAAACAGCTTCTGCACGTGCACAGAAGCAAAAAACAAAATGGCGGCACCTATGGCGGCGCCGAGAGAGTCAGTTTGGGGGCGTGGCAGGCCTGGGTCGCTGCCGTTCCAATGACCCAGGCCGCCAAGTTATTACCAGTTCCATAGAACCGGTCCAAACCGGGAGGAACCCACCTCTGTCCTGGAGTCTGGGAAAGGCTCTGATGAGTGCTCTGCGTCGGAGGCAGAGATGGGGCCAGGACCCTCCGACAGTTATCAGCTACCTTCAGAGTCGGAGATAAGTGGGGCTGAAGAACAGCTGGAGCCTGTTCACGATGTGCGCATGCGCAGAGATGTCAGCAGAAGGGAACAATTAAGGAACAGACGTCAACTCAGGAGTAAAGGCACAAGGGGATGCTGAATGGCCCCTCTCGTAGGGAATAAATAGCGAAAGGAGAGTGGTGTTTGCAGGAGACAATTAGTTCGCTATTAGTGTGAAGATTTGATTATCTGAGTTGTGCCTCACAGAGACTCCTTGCCAAGAATTTCCTTGTACAGCATGAGGCCTGGAAGATATCGGCCTGGCAACTCTCCAAGGACTTATAAGGTTTGTGGTTGCAATTCACCCTTGAAAGACTGTTGCCAGGACTTTGCTGACTGTAAATGCTAGGAATTCACATTAGCCAAATAAAAAGGGGTTTTGTCAGGACAGGGAGTCTGTTTCGTGATTTGGTGAAGCCTATGTCAAAACCAGGGGTGAAATGCTACTGGTTTGGCCTGGTTTGGGCATACCGGTAGCGGCAGCCGCCGGTGGTTTGGAGAACCAGTAGCGGCGGCAGCACGAGTCTCCGCCCACCCACACGGACATTGCCATTTTATTTTTTTAAGCCTATGTGCATGCACAGAGGGTGACAAAGCGCATGCGATGGTGACGCGCATGCAAGCGCTTCCAAACTGGTAGGGAAGGTAAGTAGATTTCACCGCTGGTCAGAACAGTAACATGGTCAATATTACCTAGCCAGGTAATAAAACTTCTGCAAGCAAACAATCAAACTCCGAGAGCATGAAGGTCTCCATATATGCTACTTTTAGTCAAGATTTGAAAATTGTCATGATTTCTTTTTTACATGTTGTTGTTTTTATATTTCATTATCTAATTTGCTTTTCATCATAAATATAATTCTCATAGCAGTGAATAATAGTGAATCCATGAGAAATATTTTAAATAATAGCTCCCAAAAAAACAGAATAAATCAGCAACCTTATCTCAGTGATACACACTCAAATTACAACCTAAACTAAATTCTACAATGTCTGGAAGTGTACCTGCTGAAAAGGAAAAGCTTTATTAGCTTTTTAGGACTGTAGCTATACAGGATGCACAAGTAAAGTTTCAGTGGGTTTTAGAAACGAAGGCACCCAACATGAAGCCATAGAGAACAATAAATCTGGATGAAGAAAGCAAGTGTCAACCTTTCTCCTCATTTCATGAATAAAGCTATCAGATTTTGCTCTTGTTCCAATTTCCAACTCAAGTCAGAGACTTATACCTTATTTATTGTGTGCTCAAGTTTACATCATATTCAGAGGCCTTATTCAACCACAGATTAGGCAGCTGGGAATCAAAACTGCATTGAACCCCAGCCACGTTACTCCCAAAGTAACAGTATCCAGAGAATCCCTAGATATGATCCAAAATTATCAGATTTCCTTTCTTTTTTGGAGGGGGATAAGAGATGGCCTGTATGTACCTCTTAATTGCACCTCTAAAAGCACACAACATTTTAACTGCACCCAATCTGATGATCACATATTTCACTGTAGCAGGCTGAAAACACTAACATGAGGCTTTAAGCTTTAACAGAATTGCTCACACCTGATCAACAAGTCTGCGTATAACTCAGAGGTGGGATTCAGCAGGTTCTGACCAGTTCTGGAAAACTGGTAGCGGAAATTTTAGAGTAGTTCAGAGAACCGGTAAATACCATCTCTGACTGGCCCCACCCCCATCTATTCTCTGCCTCCCGAGTCCCAGCTGATCGGGAAGAAATGGGGATTTTGCAGTAACCTTCCCCTGGAGTGGGGAGGGAATGGAGATTTTAGAGTATCCTTCCCCTGCCACGCCCACCAAGCCATGCCCACCAAGCCATGCCACACCACGCCCACCAAGGCACGCCCACAGAACCGGTAGTAAAAAAATTTGAATCCCACCACTGGATAACTGGACTATAAATAATTATTAAGTTTACTTTTTCTTCTAGAGGTCTGATATTGTCACAGCAGAAAGATAATATGTTACAGCTGCTCTAAGCAATGCAAGTGGTGTAATAACCATTGTGGCTATACCTTCTAAGCCTGTAAGAAGAGAGATTAAGGAATTTAATGCAGATGGTATAAGATTCATTTGTCCATTTCATGCAAATCCTTCCATTTGAACCCTGTAAAGCAATTTTGAATGAACCCTTTTGGGTTGTTTGAAACATCTTGTGGAATCAGGAAGCCAAGGGGGAGTGGGGAGGAAAATATCAGTGTATAAAATGACTTCTACTTATTACACACAATTTATTCTTTACTATTTTGAAAAAGGAATAAAAATAGTGGACCAAAAATATTATTTTTCTCCAAGCCAATTTTATTGTGAGTTGTTATGGGGTTTTTTAATGTTAAGTTATCCAAGAAGTTACAGAATTAAAGACTCAAACAATTACAGCAGTACAGTATCAGTAATAAGGAAAAGAAAGCATTTGGAACATCTAATAAATTAAAACCATTAGAATTATATAACTGTACCCTTGAAAGTTATTTATGCTTTCATAAATAGTCTTCGTCTGATTATCCTTGCTTAAAAAAATATGTTCTTTAAATGTCAACAAGAATCCTGAAACATACTGGAAGATAAATGTGCTAAGAGTAAAATAACTTCTTTTTCACTGCCTGGATTAAGTAAAAAAAGCTTGTTAATTACATATAATTTGTGCTAGTTCAATTAAAAAATGTGCAAGAATTTTGATCTGAAATTAATTAAAAATTGAGAGTTCACCTGCTGCACAATATTGATTAGTAATGAGAGAGAAGTTCTGTGAGTTTACAGATGCGGAATAAAAATGTCGTCTTAAAACCAAACCAGAAGTGACACAAAGGCTATTCACAGTAGCAATTTATAGCATTATTCAGCCATTATTGTGAAGATACAAAGTCGATCCAATATAGAAAGACATCATAAAACTGAGAGCTGGATCATATTTTAAATTGCAATTTCAGGTCATCTAAAAAAAATTTCCTTTTTTTAGCTATAAGAATTATATGTGCTTAATATATAGAGATTGAAGAAAAAGAAAAAATGATAACAAATGATAACAAAATGCAAAATCAGAAGTAATTGATTTACATTACATATAGCAAATCAGTCTACTTTTTAAACACATCATTAAATCCTAATAAAAGAAATAATACTGATCAGTATTTTTGTTACATTGATAGAGAACCAGCTCATAAACTGCAAGCAAACACATTTCAGTGATCCAAGCTTGTAAATCTGTTGGGCAGGCCATGTTGCAAAGATGCCAGACTATCGCATCCCTAAACAGCCTATCTATGGTGAGCTGTCTCAAGGAAAGTGATCTCACGGGGGACAAAGGAAGCGATACAAAGACACATTGAAATCCTCCTTCAAGTCCCTTGATATCGACACCACCTCCTGGGAAACCCTGGCACAAGATTGATCGACATGGCGCATGATGATCCATCAAGGTTGCCAGACATCTGAGGACAGAAGAACAGCCATAGCACAAGAGAAGCGAGCACTCCGCAAAGCCAGAGCTGCAAATGCTGCCACAATGGTGCCCATACATGTCTGCCTGACATGTGGCAGAACATTTCGTGCCCGCATAGGCCTTATCAGCCACCTGCGGACACATCGTGGACAGCCCACAACCTGTTAGATGTCAATGTCCTCTTCGAACACGATGGACAAATATCACTATGTAGAGTATCATTGTTTCAATCATTTATTATACATATACTTAGTCATCAATTATTAAGTCATACAAAATGTAATAAAACATTGCAGGAATTGAATGTGAATACAAACTGATAATTCTTGGGACTTCGTATGCAATATGCATAATAAATAAAAAAGTATCCAGTAGGAATATGGTCCACAACAAAAAATCAGTAAGACAACCAATATAATTTGGCTGGTAATTATAATATCTGTGGCTCCAAACTGCTGAAATGCAGAGGTGAGGGCATTATTCATACCTACCCTTCATCTATGAAAAACTGAAAAAAGAGTTACCTCTATAGAAATTTGTTGGAAGTAGCAACTTCCAACAGGAACCATACAAAAACGAAAAGCTTGAGCCTATTTATACCGTATATGTGACAAATAGTCTTTTCCTCTGCTTTCTAAATTTGTTATGTATTATATTACACCATAAAAAAGCTTTTCCCAGTACTTCACCGTTAATAGTACTTAAAGTATAACTCAAACATACCTCAGAATAGTAAAAGTAAATTATGATACTTGAATGAATTATTGATAATACTTAAAAAGAAAATACAAAATAGCAATAAAAATATTTTAAAATATGTTGTATTAAAGGAACTGTATAATTTAAAGATTCCAGAATATAAATAATGATATTACTTAGTTTGGTAATGAAATGTCTGCAAGAAAACAAATAAACTCAGAGGGCATCAAGGACTCCACAGAATATAAATTGTAATAAATCAGTTCATTGAAAAGGTTTGGAAAAATGTTGTTTTATGTTGATCAATGTAACCCAGCAAGTTCCATGTGGGTAACATTCCAAAGCTAGAGTAATATACTTTTTTTATTTTAATTATGTTTAATTTAGAAAAAATTAGTAATGAAGATCATGAATGAGATGCTAAATACTTGCAAAAATGTTCAAAACCATCCCCTGGGGGTAGCTTGCACAAAACACATGGCCAGTTGATTATTTTCCAGTCATTCAATTAAACATGTATCTGGCTTTGACATAAATTGTACGAAGGAAAAAGTATTCCCAGCACATCAGGAAAGAGAGGGAAGAAATCTCTAGGTACATAAAAATAAACTCTGTCAAATCCAACATCCAATAAGAATAAGAATAAGAAACATATATTAATAGTTTTAGCTTCCGTTTTCTTATTCTAATATATATACAGTATAAATGCTTTGTAATACAGATTTTTAAGTGCATAATCAATTCACTTTAAACCATCTATGTGTGTTTGTGTGTGTGTAATATGGGAAGTATAATTTAGTTGTTTTCATGTGCCATTTAAAATAAATCATGAACGTATGCAACAGCTGGGTAGAAATCCATAATCTAATAACTTATTACCATACTATAAGAAGAATGCTATTGATTCTAAAGTGTAACAGAAGTTATGTTTACTTGTGTTAGATTGAGATCCAAAATGAGATGATATTCTTGAATGTGCATTCAAAGCTAATTTGTAAGTGCCTGAGCAATATAGCAAAATGACTGATAAAATGAGACGTTGTACTTACCTGAGACGTCCATTCTCGTAGGGTGGAGCTAGCCGCCAAGATTGGGTATTGGCACAGCCTTCTAGCCAATTATGACTGAGTCTAGAAAAGTATAAAAGGTGGCTCTAGGCCTAGATTCCCCCTCTTTTGACGAGGGATAAATGCCAGACTCAAGTGCCATCAATCTAACAAGTTTATTAACTGTCCAATCACAGAAAATTACACATGAGTTGATATGTGAGCGACCTAACTACCTAACCTAACTACCTACAGAGAGAAGATAACTATGTACACTAAAACACCTAGATACCTAATGACTATACGAGTAATAGGCTCCTTGTCCAGCCAGAACACGTTAGAAGGGAGGGACTTGGCGGCTAGCTCCACCCTATGAGAATGGACGTCTCAGGTAAGTACAACGTCTCATTCTCCATAGTGGTTGGAGCTAGCCGCCAAGATTGGGACATACCAAAGTAATTTAGTCCCCAGGGAGGGCCTCCTGATTCTGGCTGGGACCACCGCCCTCCAATGTTACCTGTTCCAGCACTCTGCGCCCAAGGTCAGCCTCCTGAGAGGCGAAAGTGTCCAGTCTGTAGTGCCGGACAAATGGCGTTGGAGATGCCCAAGTGGCAGTCCAGCAGATCTCCTCGATGGAAGCCCTCGTGTTCCAAGCCGCAGTGGTGGCTGCACTGCATGTGGAATGGGCCGTAATCCTGGAGGGTCGTGGCAAGGACATTTGTTCAAATGCAGTGTTAATGACATTACGAATCCACCGACCCACCATGACAGAGGATGCTTTCCTCCCCAAAGAAGTATGGTGGAAAGAGACAAACAAGGCCTCAGTCTTGCGAAAGGCAGAGGTCCTTTGTATGTAAGTGTCCAGTGCGCGCCTCGCGTCCAGGAGGTGCCACTGTCTTTCAATGTCTGAGGATGGAGAAGGGTAAAAGGAAGGTAATACCACCTCCTGAGCCCAATGAAAGTAAGAGTTTACCTTTGGCAGAAAGGTGGGATCCAACCGCAAAACCACCCTGTCCTGGTGGAACACACAGAGGTCACTCCTGATGGAAAGGGCTGCCAGTTCGGAAATGCGACGGGCAGAGGTGACAGCCACCAGGAAAACCACCTTGTATGTTAGGTGGGCCAGAGAGACGGAGTGCAAAGGCTCAAAGGCGCCCCCCATGAGTGCTAATAACACTTTGGACAAGTCCCAGGTGGGATACCTATGCACTACAGGAGGGCATCTATTCATTGCGCCTTTTAGGAACCTGGAGACTAAGGGGTGAGCAGAGAGTTTCCCCAGAGAGGGACAAGACAGCACCATGGACAGGGCAGCAATCTGGCGGTTGAGGGTACTCGGGGAAAGACCCTTAGCTAGCCCCTGGCGTAGGAATTAAAGGACATTTATGACCGAAAGATCCAGTGGGGAATAACCCTCCCTAGCACACCATGAGCAGAAAGCCTTCCAAGAGGCTGCATAAATACGATGCGTGGACGGTCTGCGAGAGTCAAGCAAGACCTCCATAACGTCCTCATTATTTGGCGGCTCCTCAGAATGAGCCGCTCAAGTGCCAGGCGGTCAGTTGCAACCAGTGCAGCTCTGGATGCTGCGCTGACCCCTGGAGCAGCGACCACTCTGTCGGAGGGATCCTCCAAGGGGGTGAGACCGACAAGGAGACCAGGTCGGCATACCAGGTTCTCCTTGGCCAGTCGGGTGCCAGAAGTACCACCTCGGCTCTTTCTTCCAGGAGTTTCCGGATGACCTGCGGAATGATGGGGATGGGGGGAAAAGCGTAAAGCAACCCCTGAGGCCAGGTGCAGCGGAGGGCGTCCACCCCTTCCGCCCCCTGAGTTTGATACTGGGACAGAAACCTGGGCAGCTGGGCATTCCCCGGGGTGGCAAAAAGGTCCATCACAGGTTGACCAAATTGACCCACAAGTTGGTGGAAAAGGTCTGGGTGTAAGCTCCACTCTGAGTGGTCTATCTGGTTCCGGCTGAGCCAGTCTGCCCTGACGTTGCTTACCCCAGAGATGTGTTCAGCAGAAAGAGACAATAGGTATTGTTCTGCCCATAGCCCCAACCACATGGCCTCTGACATGAGCTGTCCTGACATGGTCCCACCCTGTCTGTTTATATGGACCTTGGTGGCCACATTGTCAGTAAGTATTATGACATGAGAGTTCTCCACAAGAGGTCTGAACTGCTGCAGAGCAAGGAACACATCCCGTAGCTCCAAAACATTTATGCTTAGAGTTGTCTCAGTTAACGACCATGTGCCCTGTGCCACCTGTGCTTCCGCATGTGCCCCCCAACCCGATAGGCTGTCATCGGTGGTGACTAAGATTTGTCTTGGGGGAAGGAAGCAGGTGCCCCTGTGGACAGCAGAGGTGGTCCACCAAATCAGAGACTTCCTGACTGAGGGCTGGAGTCTCACTTTGACTGGGGAATGGGCCCTTCCCTGACGCTGATAGGGAAAGAGCCATTGGAGGTCTCTGGAGTGTAAGTGAGCCCATGGGACAATGTGAATGGCCGAAATCATCTTGCCCAGGAGGGAGGACAGCAAATTCAGTGGAGCTGAGTTTTGCCTCAGAACTTGCTGGGTTAAAGCCAATAGACTGTCTCTCCGATCCTGGGACAGGTACACCTTACACCCCAGGGAATCAATGATTGCACCCAGATGGGCAATTCTGGTGGTGGGGACAAGCTGACTCTTGGATCGGTTGACCAAGAAGCCATGGAGTTCCAGCGTGTTAAGCACTACCTGGACATCTCTCTCAGCCTGAGAAGGGGAGGCTGAGGAGATGAGAATATCGTCCAGATAGCACTGGATCCTGATGGAAAAGGATCTGAGTGAGTGGTCAAGGCTGCCAGGACCTTGGTGAAGACCCTTGGCGCTGAGGACAGGCCAAAGTGGAGCGCCCCATATTCATAATGCACCCCTGCATAGCAAAACCGTAAGTATTGGCGGTGAGATGGCCGAATTGGGATGTGGAGGTAATCCTCCAAGAGATCTATGGATGTGAGTAGATTCCCTTCCGAGCACTTGCCAGAGTTGATTTCAGGGTGTGCGTTTTGAATTTTTTTTTTTAATGGATGACATACCTGTTGAGACACTTGAGGTCCAAAATGGCTCTCCATCCTCCCGAGGATTTGGGCACTACAAACAACATGGAGTAGAAGCCCTGCCCCTGTTGGTCCTCAGGCACCTGGTGGATGACTCGAATGTCCAGGATGTGCTGGATGGCCAGATTCATGAGGACCCGTTTTGCAGAATTTGATGACAAGGGGCAGCGGAGAAGAACCTCGGGGGGTGGGGGTGGAAATGAATTCAAGTGAGAGCGCTGAAGCCAGGGTCTCACAAACCCATGCATCATTGGTGATTTCCTCCCATCCACTGGCATAGGGAGCCAGGCGACCCCCTGTGGGAGGATCGGCCGGAAGTTACTTGTTCTGGTGGAAAGGGTGACCGCCGGCCCCTCTAAAGGGGCCGTATGAATTGGTTACCCCTGAAGGGTTGGCCCGAAGAGAATCTCTGATGGGAACTGCATTGCCCTTGGCAATGCCCCTGATACTGTCCCTAGTAGTTACCCTGATGTCTATTGGAAGA
Source organism: Diadophis punctatus similis (assembly GCA_023053685.1). Lineage (NCBI taxonomy): Eukaryota > Metazoa > Chordata > Lepidosauria > Squamata > Dipsadidae > Diadophis > Diadophis punctatus. The sequence continues at coordinate 41,350,092 of JALIGW010000004.1, read as the reverse complement.
CTGGAAGGCCCTCCTGGAAGCCCTCCTTGGTAAGGGGGTGGCACGGAAAGGGGCTTTCCGGGTAGCTGAGGGAAGGACCTTGCGCTTGTCCTTAGTCTCAAGCAGGATGGGATTCAGGGCCTCACCAAACAAGGACTGCCCGGTGATCGGGGCAGAGGCTAATTTCCACTTGTACCGCATGTCAATTGGCCAGCTGCAAAGCCAGGCCATCCGGCGCGTCACCACCGTGGACTCCATTGACCTAGCTTGGACATCCGCTTGAGCTGCTGCTGATTGAGCAGTAGGTTGATTTTGGCTTGTGGGTGGAGCTGTCTGGAGTGTGGGGCTGTCTGGTTCCAAATGCCAGAGGGAGCTAATGAGAATTCCCTGGCATCCTTCCTGGGGGATGCTAGGTAGGAATGAGTAGGGTAGAGTACTCTGGATGGGGCAATATCCTTTGTAAAAGGCATCATTTTAAAATCAACTCCAATTTACAAATCATGGTCTCTTTGTCTTAAAGTTCAGTTCATGAAAAACTGATACTTTCAAATACTGGAAAAAATTGATAGTTTGTATATAATTATATACATTGTATATAGTTCCAGTTATGCTGGGCTCACAGACTCCAGAAAAAAAAGCTTGGTTTTAAACTGTTACTGGAGTTACTCACTAGGCTCATTTGTTCCTTTTATGTGAGATCTGTAGCTTACTACTTCTAAATACTGCTGAAAGCCCTTGTTCAAGCCATTTTTAAAATATAGAATCTTCATTCTAAGTTGATGCTTTAACAGGTACTCCTGAGGCAGACCTACAGGCAGCTAGTCTGAATTTTTGTCAGCTCAATTAGAATAACAGTATCCATATTTATCTAAGGCCTCTGTCAACAAGGTAGGCCTCAGAAAGGCCTGGGTAAATTAGTAGGTCCAAACAGTCACTTAAAATGGCCACCGCCCTTAAATGAGGTCAACAAGATGGCAGTTGCCCTTAGTTGGTCTTTCAAAATGGCCAATGCCCATACTAGGCCTTAAAAATGGCCACCAGCAAGAAAGGGCATCCAAAATGGCCACCGCCCTTGATGTGGCTTCAATATGGTCTCTGCCCACTTTTGGTATTTGAAACAAAAAGGCCACGCCCTTAGTGCCTTCAATTCTGAGGGTAATCAAAATGGCTGCCACCCTGTGGGAGACTTCAAGATGGCCACCGGCACTCTCAAAGATTGCCTGTACACTTACCAGGCTGAAGACAAGTCGAGCAATGCAGAGAAGCTCAAATGGAAGCAGACGGCCCAGGCACTAGAGACAGGTACCGACAGGGCCTTGGATCAAAGGAGCCTTGCCAGATTGCTGGCTCTTGTCAGCCATTGCACAGAAGGCAAGTTAAATAAAGGAGGCCTCAAAAGAAAAGAGAAAATTTTTTGAAGTGGGCGGTCCTGTGTAATTCAAAATGGCGGCCACCCACGAGGCACTCATAAAATGGCTGACTGTCTCCTGAGGCAATTAGTTCCAGCCGAGGAGAAAGGAGTCTGCTAAGGCCTAGCCACTAACTGTCAGTTTCTGAGTCCCCTGGAACAGACTGACTGATTTCTGAAGTTTCAAGCAAAAAAAAAAAAAAAGAACAAGCCCTCAGCAGCACCCAGATTGCCAGCTTCCTCTGCAAGCAGGCACAAGACAGGGAGCAAAAAAGGAACCAGCAAAAATATTGCTTTCAGCTCTTTGAAGGTCTCCAGCTGACGTTTGGAGGCTTGGCTGGGCGCTGACCGCTTGCGCAAGTCTGGCCAAGGTTACAATCAGCGCCTCCGCAGCCACGGAGCGCTTTTGGACCAGCAAAAAAGTCAATTAAGGGCTGCCGGTGGCTGAGCCAGCCGGTCCCAATCACCTCAGCTGTTCAGCGGCGTTTTTATAGCCTCTGGGGCCTTGTGCGAGCCCGGGAGGCAACAGCTGATGGTCGGCAGATACGGAGGGTGCGGGTGGCAAGCGCTAGTCCGCCCCTGCACTGACGAGGCCTTATCGCTCTTCCGATCCCTTTGACAGTCAGCTGGGGATCGGAAGGCTCGAGGACGGCACGGCCTGCCTGCGCTGGGCCGACCGAAGCAAGGGCACCACAAAAGGGAGGAAATCAGTGATCTTCCTGGGTCTGTATGCCTGATGGCCCCTCGGCTCTCCCAATGGCAGTTCGTAAGTCAAGGGGGTGTAGTTAACCCCTCTTGACCAGACCCGGTGCCTGACAGTAAAAAATAAAGGCCTCAAGATAAGCCCAGATAAGCGGTGGTGCCACCGCTGGCCCCTCCAATATTCAGGGGCCCTTTCCCTCTCCCTCAGCAGCCGGTATTTATTTAAGGATTGATCATGCAGTAAAAAGAAAAAATTACAAAAAGGAGCAGAAAAAAGAATTTCTGCACTGGGCCTTCGGCTGGAGGGGCGAGCGACAGTCAGACTTGCGGCCAACTGCCTCCACCCTGGTATATATTGCTGGAAAAAAACCAGGGGAGCTCGATTAGGGAAAGAAATAGGGTTAAGTATAATCAGAAGAAAAAAACTTACAATTGGAATAGAAGTTGGATTGGAAAAAGGCACTAGTCAATGGCTATGACTGAGTCAAAAGAGGGGGAATCTAGGCCTAGAGCCACCTTTTATACTTTTCCAGACTCAGTCATAATTGGCTAGAAGGCTGTGCCAATACCCAATCTTGGCGGCTAGCTCCACCCACTATGGAGAATAGAACTTGACTGACCAATTAAACATCTGTCACAGGGGAAAATAGTACATAGTTATTCATAATGAATTCCCATAAAGTTTCAAATAGGAATCATAGTTGCAGATAACTATGCAATTCCCAATCTTCTATCAACTCTCCAATTCCTGGAAAAGCACAGTCAGACTAACACTTTCTGTTGACATAACTCCCTCAACCTAAATCGAATGGGACTGGAGATTATGAAATATGAAATAGGATGTATCAAGTATATTTTAAAATTTAAACATTATTCTTGGAAGCAGTCCCATTTATTATTTCGGAAGAATTTATCTGCAAATGAGTCTGAAACCTAGTTAAAGCATCATTTTAAATTATTACTCATTATAATACTTTTATAGAAATATAATCTTGCTGACCACTACATTCAGTGGAGTGGAGAAAACAACCTTGATGTAATCAGCCAACAAAGACAGCCAATTTGATTTTGTATTAGTACAACAAGCCTAGGAACATTGTGTCGCTAAGAGGAAATAGATGGAACAAAATGTTTTTCAGTTTAGCACTAGGTTTGAAAAGAGAAAACTGCAATCAGTTCTAGGCTCAAAATTGTTAGTAAAACAGCCACAAAATTATGCATAATAATCCAGAAACACAATGTATAATTGCCTATGGTTAACACTCATAACTAGCAGTTGTATACAACTAGGGATGCAATTGCCACTATCTGGCTTCTGTTTTAAGATATTTTGGTATATTTCTCATTGGTTCATCCCTATGCAAGGTGTATAATTTTAATATCTCCCCATGAACGTTTATGTTTAAAAAGCCATAGAAGAGAAGAAGAACCCTAAAAATCCTTCCTAAACCACATTTGTATAAATCAAGTTTGAGGGGGGGGGGGCTGTCTACTGAGAAAGGCTTTCCCCAGGCATGCAAAGCCCAGTCAGACTCCTGTTCTCCTTTCTGCCCTGCCTGGACAAACAGGAAAATATGAAGTTTGGGCTTAACTGTTAAGTATGTAACAATAAACTGAACTGAATGCCTGTGTAAGACTACTGAGAAGGACTGATATTTGCTTCAGTGTAGGACTATTTCCTGTGGTTCTATTTTCATAAACTTCCACTGAGTTTGTGCCCAAGTAAGTGTACAGAATTACAATTATGGTTAAATTTAGCTGGTATCGGGGGATTCTATAATCAGGGGACTTGATTATAGCTGCCATTGGAGTTAATTAGGGAGATAGCAGGAACTCTAAATTCAGAACAGTGGCATAGTTTTTATATCAGAATTGCTGGCAGATAAGAATAGAATAGAATAGAATAGAATAGAATAGAATAGAATAGAATAGAATAGAATAGAATAGAATAGAATAGAATAGAATAGAATTTTTATTGGCCAAGTGTGATTGGACACACAAGGAATTTGTCCGTGCATATGCTCTCAGTGTGCATAAAAGAAAGTATACATTCATCAAGAATCATAAGGTACAACACTTAATGATAGTCATAGGGTACAAATAAGCAATCAAATCATATTAGGAAACAGTCAATATAAATTGTAAGGATACAAGCAACAAAGTTACAGTCATAAGTGGGAGGAGATGGGTGATAGGAACGATGAGAAAATTAATAGTAGTGCAGACTTAGTAAATAGTTTGACAGTGTTGAGGGAATTATTTGTTTAGCAGAGTTTAATTAATTTAATTTAATTTAATTTAATTTAATTTAATGGATTTGTATGCCGCCCAACTCCCTAGGGACTCTGGGCGGCTCACAACATATTCAGATCCATTACAGCAATATAAAATACAATAAAATACAATAATTAAAAACATACAAAAGTTAAAAGAGTATCGTCTCGCTTTCACCCCGCCTGCCGGAAGAGCCAGGTTTTTATTGCTTTCCGGAAGGCCAGCAGGGTGAGGATAGTCCTGATCTTCGGGGGAAGCTGGTTCCACAGGGAGGGAGCTCCCACAGAGAAGGCCCTCCCCCTCGGCCCCGCCAACCGACATTGTTTGGTCGATGGGACCTGGAGGAGACCGACTCTGTGGGCCCTGACCGGTCGTAGGGAGGTATGCGGCAGGATGCGGCCCCGAAGGTAACCTGGCCCTGAGCCATGTAGGGCTTTAAAGGTAACGACCAACACCTTAAATTGGATCCGGAGACTAATGGGCAACCAATGCAGCTGGCGGAGGATCGGTGTTACGTGGGTGCATCTGGGTGCACCCACCACAGCTCGCGCATCTGCATTTTGCACCAATTGCAGTCGCCGGACACTCTTCAAGGGTAGCCCCATGTAGAGCGCATTGCAGTAATCCAGCCGTGAGGTGATGAGGGCATGAGTGACTGTGAGAAGTGCCCCCCTCTCCAAGTAGGGTCGCAATTGGTGCACAAGACGTACTTGTGCAAAGGTCCCCCTAGCCACAGCTGAAAGATGTTGCTCCAATTTTAGCTGTGGATCTAGGAGGACACCCAAATTGTAGTCCCGTTCTGAGGGAGCTAATTTCTCTCCCCCAAGAACCAAGGAGGGACAGTTGGTCAAGTCCTTAGGAGGCAATATCCACAGCCACTCAGTCTTGGCATTACATATAGTGATGGCATTCGGGGGGGACTATTCTTGTGTCTAGTTGTTCTGGTGTGCAGTTCTCTAGTGTCGTTTTGAGGGTAGGAGTTGAAACAGTTTATGTCCAGGATGTGAGGGGTCTGTAAATATTTTCACAGCCCTCTTTTTGACTTGTGCAGTATACAGGTCCTCAATGGAAGGCAGGTTGGTAGTAACTGTTTTTTCTGCAGTTCTAATTATCCTCTAATAACAAAAATCTTTAAAGACTAACCTTTTCAGTCTCTGTCTCCACCTTGATCTGGTGATGGCAGGACTATGTGTAGGTTTCTATCAGCAGTGAAATCTACTTACCTTCCCTACTGGTTCGGAAGCACGCACTTTTTCACCCTCTGCGCATGCGCAGAATACATTGCGCATGCGCAGAGGGTTAAAAACAAGAAAATGGTGACATCCGGGCGGGTGGGCGTAGCCTTGCGCTGCCACCACTACCAGTTCTCCGAACCACCGGTGGCCGCTGCTACCGATACGCCCAGACCAGGCCGAACCAGTAACATTTCAGCCCTGGTTTCTATACAGAATGTCAATCTTGTATTGTTTTATGCCCTACTCTAGTGGCATACACACAAAACCAATAAGAATTTTGTTTTCTCCTTTTTGGACTGTAATGGAAAGCCAACGTATCATTACTATTCTCTCTATTTCCACGGTACAATAATAAATAAAAGCTAACACTCAAGTTATGCTTTATTTCTGCTGTATATTTATTTCTGGTACTACACCCAAAACAAGGTTAGTTGTAATTATAATATGGCAGAAGTGCAGAAATGAACAATTGCCCAAGCAAGTAAACTGCAAATATAACTGAATTTTTAAAATGCAACAAAGCTGGTAGTATTGAGGAACCATAAAAGGACAAAAACATTTACTTTAAAGCAAATAGGAACAGGGAGTTGGAGGAGTAAAATGTTGAAAAGAGGAATAAGAATTACAGCCTTTCTTGTTTGGTTTATTTAAGAGGCAATACTATGAATGGGGAACAAATTTCCTCTTTAAAGATATATAAAAGTATATTGCAACACAGAAATAATTCTTTAGTGCAGAATTTAGACACTGACCATTCTCTATACTGACCTTTATGGAACAAATGTAATTGCCTACAATTTTAAATGGTTTTAGTATAGGAGGACACATAATCTTTTTCATTGTATCATTGACCTAATTGCTAAGTACATTTGAATGCATTGCTAATACATTGTTGGCAGCAAACTCCTATATCATCAATTGAATATAAGACTTAATTTTTGATCTAGAAGGTCATATAGTACTTAGCCTTTATGTATGTTACATTCCATAAAATAATTAGATTAATGAACAATACTAACCCCAGGCAATGACATATAGAGGATTAGTGAGCATCAAACTCTTTTCAATTCCCTGTACCTATCTCAGTTGGAACCAGAGTGTTTCTCGTGTATTTCTGTACTAGTTAGAATTTGTATTATGTTGAGACGTTTTTAAAAAAGCTATTCAATTAATTAGCTATATCTTTATTTTAACTGAATGATTTTTAAAATGTTTAAATAATATTGAAACAGCTCAGGCCAGTGGACAAAAATATACATATAAACAGTCAAAATAATAAAACAATTGATTAAATAAATGCTTAGAGTAGCAGCACTACAACTACAGTCAGAATGAAATGTACCACAAAGCAGAAGTACAGAAATCTAAAAACTCTTAAGAGAACAAAAATATATATTTATGTTGCCAAAATAATTGTCCTCATTGTATTGTCACTTTTGGATTGTATCCTGACATGTTAAGTAGAAGGGTGTTTTCCTGTTATGGAAGTGATTTAGATATGAAAAGACTCCCACACTGAAGTAAAAGAGTACCTTACTCTATGGGTAAAATAAATAAGTGTTATTTTTTTAAAATCCCCTTCCCCCACCCCACCAACACTTTTGTAGAAAGTCCTGTTCCATGATACTTTGGAACCAACCCAGTGTCTATCTTTGCATCTGTCTCCCTGCAAAAAAAATCTAAATAAATAACAGAGGGTAACAGAGAGCCAAACCAATGTAGTAGAGGGATATTGGTCTGCTTTTATCTTTACATTTCCCTGTATGTGGAATCCGAAAACCCCAGTCAACCTTAGTTGGGCATGAATGTTGAGTGTTTTCTCTTTGACTGATGGTGAAGAATAAGAAATTTTGATAAAGCATGAAAATGAAACCAGTGATAGGTATTACATGGCATTTTACCTTTGAGGGCTGGTTAAATTCTTAGTTCTTGGACCACAACCTCAGATGGCTCTGAAACAGTGATGGGTTGCTGCCGGTTCGGACCGGTTCGCCAAAACCAGTGGCAGAAATTTGCCCCCGCTCGCCGAACCGGCAGCGATGGCCACCTGGCCCCACGCCCCCTAACTAGTCCTCCGTTCGCCGCTCCTCAAAAGCGGCTGGCAAAGAACCCTCTGTGCATGCGCAAAGGCTTCTGTGCATGCGCAGAGAGTCATTTCCCCGACATGACGTAGTGCAAAACGGTCACTTCCGACGCAATGCGAACCGGTAGGGAAGGTAAGTGGAACCCACCCCTGCTCTGAAATAAACAATAATGATATTAACTTGCCCAGCTACGAGCAAAACAAGGATCCTTGTTAGATTTTGTTTTGACTGCATTCTGAAAAAGCTCTAATCTGTAATGAAACTAAATTCTGGAGGAATAACAATGGTCAAAAAGCTTTTTCAACTGATATGAGAATATGCATAATTCTACTTGAACTGACTACTATATATAATTCAGGTTCTTTTATTAGATGTGTAATTAATGCATTCAGAATGCATGTGGCTAGCTGGTCAATTTTGTATATTCTGAATAATTAGATTTTTTGCTAATTAACTAATACTCATGGAAAAGGTTTTGAACTGGAAAGAAACAGTTTGTATCCTGTTTAAGACTACAATAGCAGCCATGAAAGCATTATTTCACATTTCAATAAACAACAGCCAGAGTTTTTAGAGTATTCTTTAAACAAGATTTAGGTTGTCTGAATCAAAATCTCTGTTTATTTGTTTATTTTATTCGACTTGACAGGGTTCTTATTTTTTCTTATTATTAGAGTCATTGCATTGTGATGACTCTATAAATTTGATCAAATAAATAACAAGCACTTTCTGTTTTATTTCTGGTATTTAAGAACAATTCATAAACAGAAACTTGAAATGTACAAAAAAGCTGTTTTATAATAATTATTTATTTAAATATAATATAATTTATTTAAATATAATTGAAATACATAATAATTTATTTTTTTATATTTCATAAAAATTAATTATGAATAAAGATTGAAAAAACTTTCATGTGTCCAGAGACAAATACAATATGATTTTCTAATTTATTTTGTTTACTGTGTTTTTATTTCACCAAGGACTCATGGCTGTCGGTATAGGTATAATCTTCTTCTTTTACTTTCTCTTTTACCACTTTAGATGTCTAGGGAAGGGTAGGTGTAATATAATTCGATATTCTGCTACAGTTTTAATCAACTGCAAAATAATCCTATTTGACAGTTTTGTGTGAATACAATGGGATTAGAAGAGAAAATCTCTCAGCATCATTTCTGTAGGGATTAATAAGTACACATCTATACCTATTTAGCACCTATTTAGTTTGCTAAGACCAACCTCTGTTTAGTGCAGGAACTCAAAGTTGTCTTCCAACAAATAAATAGCTAGCTTCTGCTTTAACATATCTTCTGCTGAGAAGAGGGATAGACTAAATGACCTCATTTTCCAACTCTGTGATTCTAATAGGCGAATATCTATGTTCTATAATTGATTTGACTTTTAAACAGTCAAATTTGGAGCAAAGTTCTCCCTTTGCTCCAAACATTTAATTTAAGTCTATTATTTGATGTCCTGCATTCTGAAATTATAAAGAACAGGTCTTTTTGTACATGACATCCCAATGGTTACTCAAAGACAGATACCTTACACTTCCTAAACTGACTTTTCTTGGGATTAAATAAACCCAGTTTCTTCCACTTCTCCCTGAGTTTACTTTCCAGTTTCTCATCATCTTTCCTGCTAGTCACTCTGCCATTACTAATCCAGCTAGGTTTGTACATGATTTCTTGCACATAAATCCTGTTTTCCACATGCAGAATGGGGGCTGGGAACTGGCTCTTGGTTTGAGTTGGATTTATATAGTCGAAATTGTCTAAAATTAATACCTGTCAAATTGGACTTGCTAAAGCCAGCTGTTCTGCTTCCTGTATCCTGGCAGCAATGAAAAAGACATTGCAAATGAAGCGTGAACCAAGTGGGTGGAAATATCCAATAGAACACAGTCAGTCAATGTATTTGTAGTGTAGCAAATGATGCTTTGATTGAATGTACATAATTGAGAGTCTTCTTGCATACTTCAGTGTCAATTGGGTTCAGTGTATAAAGAAAAACCAGTGTCCATTTCAAACCAAAGTGAAGCAGGTATGAAAAATATCTGTTGAGAGTTGCTTCTTGCTGTCAACATAAGGAATTTATTTGTCTCTCTCCACCACATTGCTAATCAAACCTTGGCCATAGAAACCAAGGATTTGATTTGAGGGTTATTATTATTTTCATTTAAAACATGGTGACTTGACTTAAAAAGATTCATCACCTTACTATATTTTTAAAAAACTATATTTAAATATATACATTTCTCTTCTATGTCTCTGAATGAACTCTGAATGAGTTCAGAATGAAGTCTGACCCAAACCATTTGGTCAGTTCCCAAATCCTCACTAAAAATGCTAAAGGCAAAGATTTGAATTAATATTTAAACTATATTTGTTTGTTTGTTTTAATGCATGTTTAAAAGCATGCAATATGTACAGTAGTGTCATTCCGGTTGGAGTATACATCCAATCTTAAATTGTAAACTAGTATTAATTAAAAAAATATTAAAAGATGTTCTATTTCAGACTGTACAGCACTGTTGGTCCAGCATATTGGAAGCCTTTTCACATCCTCTATCTTGTGTCTCTCATGTGGAATGCATTTGTTCCTACAGTCCCAAAGGTGCTTTTTCAAGAGGCAGCTGGACTTTCTTGTTTTTATTTGAAGATGTTTCGCTTCTCATCCAAGAAGCTTCTTCAGCTCTGACTGGATAGTGGGAAATGGAAGAAGCTGAATCCAGTCAGAGCTGAACAAGCTTCTTGGATGAGAAGCGAAACGTTTTCAAATAAAAACAAATCCAGTTGCCTCTTGAAGAAGCACTTTTGAGACAACCTTGACCTGGATGACTCAGAATCTCCATAGACATTTGCTCCTGCATGCTGGCAGGTGCCTTTTAGAAGTCACCCGATGGGCTCCAGCACGAATCCAAAAGCTCAGAAGACAAAACCTCTGGTCTCACTGACCAACCCAAATTGGATCCTGCAACATTATCCCAGGACACATATATTCGCCTTCATTCACTGAGCCAATGCTTAGGTGCCAGTGCTTTCCACATTTAAAAAAAACCCCAAATATTTTGCAGTAAAAAAAGAAGAAAACATCTAATATTGTTAAAACCCACAAACTTAAAATATTTTTTTCAATTTTCTCATTAAAATTAAACGAGTGGCCAGTATGCTATAAATCACAGTATTAATCTTGGGTTATCACTCATCAGAATGATCATAAAATGCAATATGCTCTTGTGCTATAACTATCCCATAACATGCTAATACACTCTTAGATTACTCTAATTGGGGCTGCCTTTAAGAATCATTTGAAAACTTCAATTGGGCAGAATACAATGGATTAAGTGCTCACGGGAAGGGGCAGGTTGCTTACTTACCGATACCGATGCACTGCACATGCATCTCCATGTTTCGTGCACATGTGCGCTCACTATGCGTGCATGCCCCCTTGCGCGATTTTGCTTCTACGCATGCGCGGAAGCAAAATCTCACAGAAATCTCATGAGGGGACGCGCGCACGTGATTTCGGCCAGATTTTGCTTTTGCGCATGCACAGAAGCAAAATCTCACCAAAATCTCGCACGCATGTGCGTCCCCTCATGAGATTTCGGCGAGATTTTGCTTTTGCACATGCGCAGAAGCAAAAAAGCCGAAAAATTCTTTTAAAAAGATGGCGACGCGCACGACGGACCGGCGAAGATGGCACCGGAGCGGTCGCACGCAAATTACGCAAGTGGCCGCTCTCTACTGGAGCTACATACTGGACCGCACCGGTAGGAACCCACCATTGCTCATGGGCATATATTATACTGTTTAGTAAAAGCTGATCTGGCTTCCTATTAACATTCAGGTGTAATTATTCCGAATTTAACCTATGACTTGGTGCAAAGTTACCTCAGGGACTGAATTTCCTGCTAAAGCTGCCATGACCACTTTGATTGTTCCAAGAGAAGTAGTTGGTTGTCCAGTTTGGGGAGATTAGGAAGGTCAAAGCCCAGAGGTGCTGTTTTTTTCCATGATGGAATATGCTCCCATGGCAATCACCTGTCTCTAATACAGCATTATCAGCTTTGTAGACATTTAAAGCAGTCTGGTGCCATGTGTTGTTTGGAGATATTTTAATGCATTTGTAAGATACTTTGTTTGATTATTGTGCTTTTATTTATTTATCATTGAGAATCTTCTGTGATTGCAATCTATGTAAATTGGTTTAATAAGTACAAATAATAAATAAATGAAAGAAAAGTTGTCAGTATCCATTCCCATTCTCAGAAGGGATTAAAAAAAATGAATCAGATTCCTCAAATATTAATTTATTCGGTTTTACTATTGCAGATGGGGAAATTGAATCTATTCACATATCATACTGTGCTATCCTTTTATATTTACCTGGTCATAAGGATTTCATTATGTTGTTCCATTTTAATCATTGTGGAATCCTCAGTGACAAAGATTCTGTTCATTTCCTTCACAAAAATAAATAAACAAGTATTTCTATGAATGTTGCAAAATTCTGTACAATTGCTATTGTTGTGTGTTATGGGATTGTTTAGACTTTTACTGTGGATTACTGCAGAGTTTCTGACTGATTTATGTAAGAGTCAGTAATAAGTATGCTACAATGCTATAGATTATTAATTGTGTAGTTTTATAGTTCTTCTGATTGAACAATTGTTTGCTGTGGTTCAAGATTGTTATGTGCTCTAAATCAAGATTTCATTTTTCCATTCTGTGGAGTGCCATTTACTGAAACTAATTTCAGTGCTTCATGATAACTCTTTTGTGCAAGACAAATATGATGCTAATGTGTATTTTTTACAAAGTACTTAAAACCATCTACTACTCAGCCAATCAACAACTAATAAAGATGCATATATTTAAATGATAATTAGATAGAAGTACCAACACCTACCATTTCTTGTTCTAAACTATGCCAATAGAATAAATAATGAATATAGTTATGTCATATTTCTTCTTAAAATGCTTTACATTTTTTATGATATCCTAGGAGGGTACCTGTTTATATTCACTTAATAAGCATGATCTTTTGTACTGTTTGTCATGTAACTAAAGAATTATTCCATAACATTATGACTAGTTTAACTCCATCAAATGTTGGCATAGATATCTTTGGATTAGGGCTACTGTATCTGGGCTGGTAGATGAAAATATATATTACATATATATTTCATATATATATATATACTGTATATAGTATATATATGAAAATTATTCATAAAAACATAGATTTCTATATTCTTGTTCCTATCTCATAATTGTTGAGATTTTTGAGACTCAGCCCTAGCCCTAGTTCAGAGATTAATTTGCAGGTGGGTGTGGGTGTGGGTGTGGGTGTGGGTGTTGTGCTTATTTTTTTTATGGCATGCTAGATGTTAGGGATTTTAAAAATAAGTAAATAATACCAAAGACCCAAGAAAATATATAATTCCTTTTCTACATAATACAGTATTCTGATTCTTTCAATATAGACTTATAGAGAACCGTGGTGGCACAGTGGTTAGAGTGCAGTACTGCAAGCTACTTCTGCTGACTGCCGGCTGCCTGCAATTTGGGAGATCGAATCTCATCAGGCTCAAGGTTGACTCAGGCTTCCAACCTTCTGAGTCAGTAAAATGAGGACCCAGATTGTTGGGGGCAATATGCTGACTCTGTAAACCACTTAGAGGGGGCTGTAAAAGCACTGTGAAGCGGTATATAAGTGTATGTGCTATTGCTATTGCTATACAGATTTTGTTTACTAAAGCCAAATTAAACATTTCCCTATTTATCCATCACCTACCCAATCCCCTTGATGTTCTTCACTTCTTGACTTGGTGATGAGGAATTGTTGATCTAGTAACATGGTGCTATTTTACCATTTATACATGGATTCTCTGTTGCAGCAGAAATCTGCTAGTATTCATATTCATCATTCACATTTTACATGTGAAACTGCTGCCTGAATGTGGTTTGCTATTATGGTAGAATGAGCTCTGAGATTCTTCATCCCAATTAAATTAGAAATGAGGTAATGATTATTAAAGTGTCCAGACAATGGATCTTAGTAATGATGGGCTTCCATCCCCTTTTGTAAAAATACATAATCTGCCAGTGGAATTATTAAACCTAATGTCCCATGACAATAGCTGAAGCTTTTAAAAGCAACAATGTGTCAATAAAATCATGGCTTATTGTAAATTCACAAAAGCTCTCTTTTACTTTTTATGAAAAAATCTAGAATGAAGAGCTAAAGCAGTGGTATTGGAATGGTAATAAGGATAAACAGGTATATTCATATTTTCACATAGGAAATATTAAAGGTTACAGAAATTGGAGTGTATGTTCCAATGATTAATGGTCAGAAACAATCTACAGAAATTAAGATACTATTCCCCTTCAAAAATTAGAATTCTGGGAACTGATAGCCTGAAACTCTTGTATATTCTAAAATCTTTTGTGGGATACTAGATGCAGACATTTATTACAAATCAATGACGTCTTTCTTTGATATATGTATACAATTCATACATTTTTAAACCTACTTCAATTGAGCATAGTCAAAATATACTATAAAATTACTTTAAATTCTTCCACCTTAGGGACCCGCTTTTTTTACTTTTCTGCCATTAATAAAACACTAACAACTGATATATAGATTAAACTATCAAGTGAGCCTAAAATAAGTACTATGAAAAAGGAAGAAAAAAAACACAAGATGAACAGATTTGGCAGAATAAAAATATTTTTTTCTAAAATAGCCAAGAATATAGGCTTCATGAGTTCCATTTAAAAGGAAATTCTAATAGGAGATATCAAGCAGAAAGGAAAATGACAGATGATAATCTTACTATCTGTATCAACCTTTCTCACCTGGGGTTTTCTGTGGAACATTGTTTTTATTATTATTATTTCATATGCTTTGTAGTGCTAGTGATGGGAATATTTCAGGTTAATTGCCAGTCTGCCATTTTGCTCTTCTTGTTAATGCTCAAAAATGTGGATTAGGTTAGAATTATTTTTTGTGTGTGAAGCTTTCATATTTCATGCTATATTTATGCAAGGATTCCCTGTGACCTTGACATAATTTTAAGAGTTCCTTTAGCATAAAAAGGCAAAGAAAGACTAGTTTTTAGCATTAGAACCCATAATTTACACTAGATCTTAATTTAGGTGGTTGGGAGATTATATAAAATCAGTCTTCTCCAGCCTGGCAGATAGTAAAATACTTCCCTACAAGTGATTTGCTCAAACATTTTAAGAGCAAAAAGTGGTATTATGGAGATGGAGGAAAACTTAGTTTTGATCATACTCTGGTAGTATGCCAGGTCTTTGCCATCTAAATGAGATCTGGTAGTATGCCAGTGCATATTTTATATTCTTCAAATAATCATCTTTTAAATCATGGATAACAAATTTTTAAATTCTGCAGCAATATCCCTTGTAAATTATTACCTGAAAACTAGATTGGACACATTTAATAACATTTGTTTTTTTAAAAAATATAGAGAGAGAGAGCCACAAGAGAAGAAAATACAAACAAACAAACAAACAAACAAACAAAAACAAGATGTCTATACTCTACATTTGCCTCTGTCAAAATACAGGCAGCAAATTAATTTGCTAACAAAATCCTTTAATATGTAAATTATTTCATTAAAGAAATGAAAAAGTACCCCATTTGAACAATGCAAATCTGCAAGGTCAAGAAAGGAATCAAGGTGTTGCAAAAGTTAACACATTATTGTAGTCTCCATTTTTTACACCTTTTTATTAATGCTTTATCTGAAATTTTATTTGAATTTTATTATTATTATTATTTTATTATTTGAATCAGTAAATTCATAAACTTTAAACGAGAGCAAATGCAGATTAGAAGTTGGTAGCTTCTTCTGGCAGAACCCACATTCTCTGATGAGTAATTTGCCTTAGGTGGGGAGGAGACTGAATCCACCAATAGCAAAAGAGAGTCAGACATGACCAGACACCTTTTTCTACCATCACTTCCTTTCTCACCTCCTCCATACCAAACAGTATGCTATGTAAGGGACTGGTCAGTCTTGCATTAAGACCAAACTGATACAGCAGCTTTCTAAATTTAGGCTAATGATTACATAAAACATACTCAATAAACACTCTTCACTCCAGTGTATGCTTATCACTGTACAGATGCACAACTTTCTTTTATTTAATTAACTTAGTTGTATGCTGTATTCCCTGCATATTATATTATTTATAACTTCCTTCATTTCTTAAACTTCAGAGTAAGCCAAGAACAATAGTGGACTTTTAGTAACTAGACTGAAAAAACTAATATGAAAGATGGGACATTGGTGCCCAGAACTTCTTTGAGATAAATTTGAATGCACCATGTCAACTGCAATTCCATTTTTTCCTCTACTGTTGCTTTGTATATTCATACAAGCAGTGAAATTAAATGAGCTATACTTTCCAGGTTTCCTGAGCCCATTCTAATCACACTCTTCAAGATAAGAAGAGTCAATTACAGTGTGAACCCTACATATTTTGCTACAAAGCAGTAAATGGTGACCCATCAAGTCAAGTTTTATAATAATGTGAGTGGAACAAAATTGGTTTAAAAAAAGATTTCATTTTAGATAGGAAGTTATAGTAAACATACCTAGCTTCAAAACCTTGCAGACTACTTTTCTCATATGATATTAGTCCTAAAATTGTGAGGGAATAACAATTATGGATTTGAAAATAGTTGACTGATTAGCTTTTGTGTATTTCTTAGTACTGTATTATCCTTATGACCTTTTTAACATTCAATCAATGCTTGTGCTGATTTACTGCCCACATAGTTTTATATATGCAGACATATTCTTTATTCCGTTGTAAGCATGTATTTGTTTATCAATTATTGCTGTCCTGTACAATTTTGATTTGGTCTCTGATTTCTGAAATTAAGTATTTATCCAGATATCAGCAAAAATCTATATATTGTTGTCCAGATTTTTGCAGTACACAAAAGGTATTTACTTCCTTACTTACAAGGAAGAAAAAACTGACCAGAAAAGGCCACTACCAGGTGGCAATTTCTCCAGGAGTAACCAGAGTTGACTTCCAGTTCATGCTGACTCAGGAGGATCAGCAAAGATCATAGTTACAACTACAAGGGCAACTCTTGCCTCATTCACTACTCTGCACACCATTCTTTCGCCATAATTCCTAATCAGATCAGTCTATTTATGCCATCAGTCTGTTTGCTAATATAGCTTTACTATATCCTATGGATTTCTGCACTTTTCTCTCCCTCCCTCCCTCCCTCCCTCCCTCCCTCCCTCCCTCCCTCCCCCCCCCTCTCTCTCCCTCCCTCCCTCCTTCTTTCTCTCAACATTTCTTGCCATAGTTGTTAAGTGAATCATTGTTCAGTTAGTAACACGGTTGTTGTTGTTTTAAATAATCTTTATTAATTTTTTCTGTTAAAAAAGACGTACGCACATATATATACAAAAAACATAAAACATACATTTGACATACAACATTGAACATAAACATCAAAAACAAGTATAACATTAACAATTTCCTTTTACAGCATATTAGTGCTATTTATATAATTGTAGATTACATTGATTTCAATCTTATTCTATTCTACTTTTATAGTATAATATATTCGAACATCGTTACATTGAGTCACCCATTATTTTTCATCAACTATTTCATTTGTTCATTTCATTTGTAATTCATAAATAAATAATAAATTAATAAATTAATATCTCCTTGTTTTCTTCTAATCTGTACAGAAAGCAAAGTGTTATTGTTCTACATATTTCCTTGATTTGTGAAACCAGTTTATAGCAATTTTTGATATTTGTTTTGTTTTAACCAACTATACCACCTATCCCAAGTTTTGTAGAAGTCTGATTCGTCTTTATCCTTCAGTTCTAAAGATAGCTTACTCATTTCCGCACATTCTAATACTTTTCTAACAATGTTTAACATGGTTGATATTGAATCAGATTTCCAGTTCTGTGTGTATATGATTCTAGCAGCTGTTGTAATATGGAGGATTATATATCTATCTGCTTTCAATGTTTTTTCCCTAAAAATACCCAGTAAGAATAATTCAGGCCTTAGGACAATCGTTCGAGAAATAATTTGTTCTAGACAGTTTTTGTTTGTGTTCCAAAAGATTTTCATCTTGGGGCAGGTCCACCAAAGGTGGTAGTATGTTCCCAATTCCTTTTTTGCACTTCCAGCATTTTGGGGAGAGTCTTGGAAACATTTTTGCCAATCGCGCCGGAGAGAGGTGCCATCGATAAAACATAATTTTCTGTGTTTTCATTGTATGCTACCGCCAAGGTTAATTTATAATTTACATCCCAGATTTTTTCCCATTCTGATAAGTTTATTGAGTAACCAAAATTTTGGGCCCAGGCGATCATGGATCCTTTAACCACTTCTTCGTGCAAATTACATTGAAGTAGGAAATTATATAATTTAAAAATCATTTTTTCTTCTGTGCCCAATATTTTGTCTAATTCATTTATATTTTGAAATCTGTATTGCATTTTATCTTTATTGTATCTTGATTGTACTTGTAGATAGTGCCACCAGTCTAATTCTATTCCTCTTTCTTTTAGTTCTTGTTTTGATCTGAGGTTGTCATGCTCGTCCAGTAAATGTTGATAAGTTACAATTTTGTTTTGATCTAATAAGTTCGGATATATAATTGCTTCTGTTACAGAGATCCATTTTGGAATTGTTATATAGTGTTCTTTCCTTATTTTAATCCAATTTTGTAATAAGTTCTTTCTAATATAGTGCCATTGGAAATATGTATGTATTTTATAATTTTCCCCCCATAGAAAAGCATGCCAACCAATCTGCAAATCGAAACCTTCTAGAGCCAATATCCGGCTATTTTTTAAGGTAATCCACTCTCTCATCCAGTTCAGTGTAGCAGTTTGATGGTAGATTTCCCAGTTAGGCAGTCCAAATCCTCCTCTCTTCCTGTTGTCTTGTAATAGTTTTGTTTTGATTCTCGCCAGTAACATGGTTGTTAATGGCTTCCCCATTGACTTTGTTTGTCAGAAGGTTGCAAGAGCCAGGACAATGCAACCTGGGTAACATGACCCAGGACAATGCAACCGTCATAAATATGAGTCAGCTGCTAAGCAGCTGAATTTTGATCACATGACCATGGGAATGCTGCAATGGTCATAAATGTGAAATATGATCATAAGTCACTTTTTTCAGTGCCATTGTAACTTTGAATGGTCACTAAAGGAACTGTTGTAAGTCGAGGACTACCTGTATACAGAAACTGCAGTGGGCAGTCATGTGATATAGTTTCTGTATGCTCTCAAGAAGTGTTTGGACAACCAGTATAAAGTAAGCCTAATAATTTCTTCAAGAAATAAACACTTTTTATCTTAGGGTTGTTGCCCATGCTCTGTTCGGTGAAATACTGTATTTTTCGGAGTATAAGACGCACCTAGATTTTAGAGGAGGGAAAGAAGGAAAAAGGTATTCTGAACCAAATGGTGTAGTAATATATTATTTAATAAAATACCAGTGTAGCAGAATACTTTTTACAACCATGTATACTTTTTACAACCATGTATACTTTTTACAAACTTCAAACTTGACAGCTTTAAGACTAGTGGACTTCAACTCCTAGAATTCCTCCTCCAGTCATGCTAGCTCAGGAATGGGAGTTCAAGTCCACAAGTCTTAAACTTGCTAAGTTTGAAGACCCTTGCACCCCTAACCCCTAACCCAGGGGTCTTCAAACTTGACAGTTTTAAGACTAGTGGACTTCAACTCCCAGAATTCCTCCTCGTCATGCTAGATGGGGTAATTAGAAGGCAAAAAAACCCCAGTTTTTGCAAAAAAAAAAGCCCATTTTTTGCTCGGTTTTTTGCAAAAACGAGGCATGCAGAGGGTTTGGGAAGCCTGCAGAGCACTCCTAGGGGGTGGGGGAAGGCAAAAATGCCCCCATTTTTGCAAAAAAGGACCATTTTTTGCAAAAATGGGATGCGGGGGCGGGGCTTCAGGAGGCCAAAAAAATGCTGTGTTCGGTGTATAAGACGCACCGACATTTCCACCCTCTTTTGGAGGGGTAAAAAGGTCCGTCTTATACTCCGAAAAATACGGTATGTGTTAGAATTTACCATTACATCTGCATTTACATAAATATTCCTAAACAAGGAATTTTAGATTCTAGTCTAAAAGCAGCTACCTTGAAAATGACAAGAGACAAAAAGAGTTGCTATAATCACTCTTGTAAATTTACTGCCTTTACAAAAGACTTGTTTACTACAAACAAGTGAGAGGCCTTGAAAGCCAGTGATTAACAAGTTAATTAAAGAAGGACAGAGAATGCAAATAAATAAATTATGTCTTATATCGGGCATTGATCACAACTTGAGAAGAGCCACATATGAAATCTCATTTATTTCAGTGTCTGTTTTGGCTGTTATATACTGAACCCAATTCTCTTGTATTATTTGCACTGAAAGGTTACATAAGCAAGATACTATCTCAAACCTGCATGCTGAAATGTCAAATAAGATTCAATATTTGCTGTTTTAATCTGGACAACATAAGTTGCTATTTTGCTCTGCTGTCACTGCCAGCAGAGCAAAATGTGGCTTCAAAGCATTTCAGTTCAACTGAGCACAGATGAGGAAGGATCTTATTCAGGTCATCTTGTATTTGCTCATCATGAAGCATAGCCAGGAATGGACCACAGAAAGCCTGTGCATACAGTAACTAAGTGCTGGTGTAAGACCAGCTTAAATATGTATTTTCTTCCAATGTTCACTAAATAACCTCAAGAAGGTCATGAAAATAAAAAAAATAGAAAGCAGCAATCATAAACCCTGAACTCCTTCAGATTTAAAAATGTCAGGAATAAATAGACGCCAATATATTACTTAGCAGAACTCTCATTGTGATATTTTTGTGTGTGTTCTGTTTTCTTTGTGTAGCTGAAGCTGCAGCAATTGCTACTGCAGTTTTGTAAAAGCGAAGAGGACAGATATCAAGGAAAACAAAATAAAAGCACTTTCACACTGGCAAGGGAAATACATTTCTCTCTGTAGAAGAATTTGACTTTTTTTTTAAATAATAGCAGACGGTAGTTAGATTTTGAATCCAATATATTTCTTCTAACTTAAAAAAGCTTTATTGTTATTTCATGTTTTGTGAGTATTCCATTTCAAATACAATTTTAATATCTCAATTTGCATGAATCTGCCTGCAGTCTTATTCTAAGGCTATATGCATGGTTGGTAGGAGCCAGTTTTGGAGTTGCATTGGGCTCCCAAATTCATTGAAACAGCCTGATAGTTATATAATTGACAAGGAGATAGGCTCAGTCCTTTTATGGCTTGTAATCAGTCTAAATATAAATTTCATTGTATTGCAAATAGATGTTCCCATTTTGTTTTTAAAAAAAGATTTTATTATTTCGTTCTGCAAAATGAATATACATGAATAACCTCCTCCCCCTGTTGTTAAAAGGCATAAAAACAAGAAAAGTTGTTTCCTATTCTCATTCCCATCAAGCATTGAATGTGCTTCAGAGGCATCATATGTCAAATGCTGGTGAGAGGGTTGATTCCAGGCATGTCTTTAATCGTATGCGCAACAGAATAATGAAAACTGACAGCACTAACAATGTGTACTGTGTTATGTTTCAGGCATGTCACATACATTTTGAGAGAGAAATTTTGTCACTCATCTACCATACTAATGTTATGGAGGTTGTTATCTAGTCATGTTTTGTAAACCCATCCATATTCCACATGAAAAACAAATTGCAGTCAGAACATTTTTGCATTTTACTAGGCCTTGTTTGAAATCTGAGATATCCTCACAATAGAAACACTGTTTTCAAGAGGATCTTTGAATCCATCAAAAGAAATCAATAAGGCATGAATTGTACACAGCTCTATGCTTCTCAGAATAGCTTTCCAGCTGACTCTTCCCACAGCTTCAAATGACCATCTTGCATGAGTTCAAGCTTGCTCTTCAAGTACTTGTTACCATATGTGTACCCAAATTGGGTTACATGCTTTTGAGCTCCAGAGAATATCTATCATGTTCTCAAAATGACAGACATTTATATTTAAGCCAAGTGTTGGCCTATTTTTCTATTACCACATAACACAATATGAAGAAGAATTAAATGGTACAAAATGAATGGTCAAGTCTTGTTTGTCTGAATATTGCTTAAACAGTTTAGTTTCATGGAAAGATAAATAACCTTTCTTTGTTTTCCTCTAAGGTTGGTATTGATAATCATCTTTTGGCATATAATGCCGCCTACTGACTGAAGTAACGGCAATGCCTGGCTGATAGACAGATGTAAGAAGGGGGCCACTGGGGCAGCCCTGGCAAGAGTAGCTCATTAATTAACTCTTTGAGTGGTAAAGAAATATAAAATGAGCATGACAAATTGAGCCAGGTGCAGGGGAAGTTATTATATATTGCTTCTATTTTTAAATAAACAGCTGTGTTTAGTGGAATATGCAAAGCGGAAAGATTCAGAAATTCTATCTTATATCAAACAACTGTTAATGTCTTCCTCTGACACAATTCTGCATTGCTCTTTTCTAAAGACAATCAGCATTATAAGCACTCCTTATTTTAATAAGATTTATGTCGGTGGCGCATACCATGCAAATTGATTGCAAATTGACATGGAATTTTTGTTTCCACCCACTTTTTGCTTGTTATTCCCATAAAACAGATTGCAGTGTGAACATTAACCTTTTTTAAGTTTAATGTGATGGATGATGAAATGCTTTATATATCTGTTCCCCACACTAATCTCCAATTCATGTTGTTCCCTTTTACTTTTAACTATTGGCCTATTGATCAGCATTTATTTTTCATTTCATTTTTGTACTTCATCTCCATCACTTTTCCTGTTTGTAATTCTGGGACAATAGACTCTTTTAAACATATAAGTGTTCTTCTTATCTTTCTCAGGTTCCTGTCATGTGTTCACCATTTTTTGTACTTCATCCTATCAATAAATGGTTAAGGGGTAAACACTCCCTACCTCACTTTTATTTCTAACAGTCTATCCAGGGGTAGGCAAACTACGGCTCTTTGAGGACCTGTGGAATTCATGCATGGCTGGCTCAGGAATTCTGGGAGTTGAAGTCCACAGGTCCTCAAAGAGCCATAGTTTGCCTACCCCTGGCTCTATACTAATCCTGTCTTTTAACTAGATGAGCAATTAACTGATACAACATTTACATCAGACTGCAGATACCGTATTTTTCGGAGTATAAGACGCACCGAAGTATAAGATGCACCTTAGTTTTGGGGGAGGAAAACAAGGAAAAAAAGCCTCTGCCTCCCAGCAATTTGCCAAACAGCAAACAGCACAGATGATATACACTGTTTGCTGTGTATTTCTGTGCATGTGTGCCTGACCCATAGAAATGGCAAAGAATTGGAGAAATGTACATTTATGGCAGTATATTAATCCCAGAAAGTTTTCTTACATGTAATCACACTAACTCCTCCTAATTATTTAAATACATCTACTACAAACATAACTAAGTCAGGGTTTCTCAGCTGGCTTATTTTAATACTAATACTTAATACTAATACTTAATACTAAAACAGGACATTTCAGATCATACTTTTACAGATCTTTAAAATTGATGTGGCTTTCTGGAAGTATTCTCTGCTATTTAAAAGAAGATACAATAGCACTGGGCCTCTTCAGAGCAAGCATTTATTTTAAAAAGCTTCTTCATTTTGTTAAGTTGTCTAGAACAATAATAAAGCAGTCTTTAAAAAATAAGTCTAATAATTTGATCACTCTACAAACATTTAACAAAATAACATATTAACAGAATCTGCCTGTACCTAGGATAGAACTCACAACCTCCTGATTGTGAGGCAAGAGCTCTATCTCTTGAGCTACAGCAGCTCTAGCTTGCCTTCTTGCAATTTTAGCAGTCTAATATTGCCAGCAGTTTATCTCACAGCAATATGTCTCATCACAGCCACCTTAGTTTCAGTTTCATTTTACCACGTGGCTTGTAAGCCTCAGTCAGCTGTAGGTCAGGAGGCAGATCATCTCTTCTTGTGCTCTTCTTGTGTTTTGCCCTGTTTGCTGCAAAGAGGTAAAGTGCTGGCAGGCAGAGGCCAAAGGGTGGGGGTGGCTGGGTGGGGCTGCATTTGGTGTATAAGACGCACCCAAGTTTTCACCCTCTTTTTGGGGGTAAAAAGGTGCGTCTTATACTCCGAAAAATATGGTAATTGGAGGGGGCAAGCATTCATTACTAAACACATATATGAAACTCTTCTACGATCAGTAGGCAGGTACCGCCTATAAGATTTAAAGGTTTCTCAGTTTAGGATAAGATTCTAGGATGACTTAATGGACAAGTAAAAGGTATATTAGTACTTGCAACATTTTGCTAAATATTACTTTAACGAAGTTGAATCTTTAACTTACATTATTTGATTTAGTTGGACCAAACAAGTATTTAAAGAGATATAATTGACTACAAGCCCCCATTCTAAGACACTTTAAATCAGCCCATGACATATAAAAGAGCTGTCTAGATAGAAGATGGCTAGAACAAAGGTAGAAAAAACTAACCTTGAGACTCATGAGTGCAGTATGGAGCTCATTTAAGAGTATGCGTAATGGTCGTAGATACAGAGAAGTAGTACTGTAATGTTTTCCTGTGGGCATGATGCATCTGAAGCTGACCTATTTAGCATGAGAAAATTAGCATGTGTTTTCAACCTCTTAATTTGAAATTGGAATAGTCCACATATTACTATAGTGCTTTTAAGAGTTATTTGCCAATACATTCTTTAGATTTAAGCTGAATTTGATGTTACTTGTACTTGAATTTGATGTTTGATTCAGAGTTAGAGTCAGAGATATTGTCCAGACATTTCTCATATTTGATGAAACTAGAATAGTTTCCATTGATAACTGCTGAGGATTCCTGGGAGCAGTTGTTCTACCATCTGTCCTCTTGATTCTCCTGACATAGTTTAAATTCCCCTGCTGGGAGGCACTGGGATTAGTTGATAAATATTATTAATTCCTCTCTGAGCAAGGGGAAGCTGACTTTCTGCATAAAGGGATATTTATGATGCCGCTTCTTTAAGAAACCCTCTCTTGATCCCTCAAAAATAGTTGCAGGCTATTTTCTAAATTTTTGTAAGTGGTCAAGGTAATTGAGAGGACTTTGTTTTCCTAGTTTCAGGAAATCTTATATGAAATTGATAATATACATTTGAAACATTTCAAAACTAGAATCAGGGCAGACTATATAGAATTGAGACTTCCTTGGCCAGACAGATAAATAGTTTTCATCTGGAAAGAGATAGATGAAGTGTGATTGTGCTGATTCTGGGGATCATTGAATATGGTATTGTGGACTATCTGACAG
The DNA here is from genome assembly GCA_023053685.1 of Diadophis punctatus similis. Taxonomy (NCBI): domain Eukaryota; kingdom Metazoa; phylum Chordata; class Lepidosauria; order Squamata; family Dipsadidae; genus Diadophis; species Diadophis punctatus. The sequence continues at coordinate 41,325,000 of JALIGW010000004.1, read as the reverse complement.
TTTTGGGAATTGGAAACATTGCTGTATCTGGAACATTCCAGAAGGTGTTGCACAAGGACTATCACTCTACAAAGGGAAATCTGATTTCTGGGGTCTCTCAAGGATCCATTCTTGTCTCCAATGTGTTTAATGTAGGCATTTTAAAACTTTAGGGAGGAATCATCAAGAAATGTTGTGTTACCATTAATTCCTAAATTAACAGAAATTGACATATGGTACAAAGTTGAAGGTGGTATTTTTCTGAGAATTTGAATGCGTATTTACTATTTATGTGCAATTGTTTACAAATTCAAAATAAGAAAATGTGAATGTTGGTGTAACTGAAAGGTTTTGACACTCTTTCAGGTACACTTTGTAACCTCTGGACGAAATAACAGCTTCCTAGCATTTCCTGTAGCCAGATAGAATTTTTATTGTCGCTTTTGACATTTTCTCCCTCTTCAGCTCAGATATAGTCATAGGTTTACATGCATGCATAGCATCTTTAAAATCTCCCCTCAGATTTTTATTAATATTCAACCCTGGAAATGGATTTCATTCCAAAAACTTCATTTTTCTTCTCTCTGTGTACTTTGGAGTTGATTTGGAGGTATGCTTTGAATTGTCTTGCTTAAAACTGTGTCCCAATATGCAAAAAGATTTCATGTTTAACTTTTGTAGCAAGTGAACTAGTTGTAAAACTGAATTATGTGATAAATTTCTTAAGTCTCACTCAGAAATCTCAATTGGTAGAAAATATGGCAACTCGGTTGATCTGTAATATTTTATACAGTACAGATTCTGAAATCCATCTGCTAGTATGTTTCCAGATGTGTTTGTTTGTTTATAGTGTTAATTTATAAGGCTACCCATTTGTGAGTACATACAGTACAAGATATCCCCTGTTATTTTCAAAAACTAGCACCCGGGATGCTTGCAGGAATAATTTCTTCTGCAAACTACTCCTTGCCCACTAAGATTAACAAAGAGGATGGCCTCTAGTTTGGTTGCCTCTTGAGGTCAGGTTTTCTCCATGGCTATCCAATATCAGTAAATCTCATTTCCCAATACAATATATTTTTATTTTTATTTTAAAAAATGTATAAGTGAAGTAGAACAAACAAAACAAATAATGCTTCAGTGATAATATAATAAAAATACAATACAACACAAACTCAATACAGGGATTGCCAGCCATATTCACCTTTAAGAACTTTTTTTACAACCCATTTTTATTTGCCAGCACTGTTTAATCATGGTGTCAAATCAAATTTTGTGTGTGTGTGTGTGTGTGTGTGTGTGTGTGTGTGTGTGTGTGTGTGTGTGTGTAGGTAGGTACGGTAGATTCCATGTTCAATATGTCTGAAAAACTGAAGAACATGATATATTTAATTTTTTTAATTAGCTTTTTTTGAAGTTTTTATTTCAAGTGAGGCACAAAATTGCTAATAACTGACAAAATATAATTCAGATAAGTTATCAATCTGAAACATGTTTAGACCAGTAAAAATGCAGAAATTCATAGAATAAAAATTTATATAGGAATAAAAAGATTTTAAAAGATAAGGGAAGTTTCCTAGCAATAAAACTAAAAGGATCGCCAAGATAAAATACTTCCTTAGCCTGGAGAGTGATACCCAGAATTCCTTTTTTTCCCCATTCACATTGCTTTAGGGCTTACAAAAGGATCTCTTCTATTCACTACAAGTGATTATTGTTGCCTGGGAACACATTGTATGGTTTTAAAATTATCTTTTTGAAAAGCATCAGAAATAAACTATCAACTAGTCGATCAATCAAATTCTTTGTTACAGGTCAGTGACCCAGACTAAATAAGTCTTATCAACAGAATACAGATGCAAAATAGAAGGTACAAAATAAAATCAGTTATACAAGATAAACAATGTACAGTCATACTTGCAATGTTTTGCTATCAACAATATGTAAGTTTTGGAAGCTGTGAGAGCACACTTTACAACAGGAAAAGTTACGTGGCACATACTTTTTGTGCCAGTATGTCAACTAGTGTGTGACAAATGAACACTGAACACTGGAACTCACCCAGTTTCCCCATTCAGTCTGATACAGAGCCCTAATGTGATGCACCAAGAGCAGGTTGGACAGACAAATGGAACAGATAAGCCCAGGATTCACCCTGGTTCTTATTACTGGTTTAGAATGATTATTTTCAAATAGCACAATTGCTATGGAAATCAAGCAGAATTTTATAGGCTGGAAAGGGTTAACTGTTATTCAAGTGCCTTTCCAACATCTTTATGCAAAAAGCATATAAATGACATGTATAGTGGATGCAGTTTACTTGGACATTCTAAATGAGTCATAAGTGTGTGTTCTTTGTGATGGCTTGATTATCTGTAATGTTCTGCAGGGCTTTTCAATAATATGCTAATCATAATTAAGTCCAAGGTGCTCAGAAGTTTGAAATATCAAGATTGCAAGGCTTGATTGTTGCCCATTTCACTCAAATAAGAAATAACTACTAAACCAAAAAAAAAAAAAAACCCTTCCCCTTTTCTCCCTGTTTTAGAGTCAGACTTCTGGCCTTTCCAGTATTTTTTAATAGATCTGCAATGCCATCCAGTGGTTAGTCTGACTAATGTATCATTTGTGCATTCATTTTATATCCATTCACTTCTCCCCATTTTTATTTAAGAGTTAATAATGGCAATATATTGGGATTTAATCTCCTGTAGTTTCCATAGACATGCTACTTCCAAGAACAAAGCAGTAACTATTGAGTTGATCCCAGGGCAGCTATTATTCAACATGTATAGTTCAGTAATCCCAGCTATTGGTTGCATCTAGTGATTTTTAAACAAATATTGTAGAAAATATGCAGAGCATAAAAGGAAGTGATGTTACTTACTGAATTTAAATGAACTGGTATGTTTCCTCTAGGAAAAGCAGAAATGTAATATTGAAGGCCAGTAGCTACTACAAAAGTTGAAAATTATGCAGGTAGCCTTCATTAAAGCATAAATAAAACATAGCTAGAATAACTTTGCCTTCACACACCACTTTGGCTTTTAAATAACCAAATGGACTGCTCAGTTTGAACTACTCACTGTCTCAGTAATTAGAGAGCTGAATGAAGATGGAACACAAATGGTCCCAAAGTAGTGTTTGTACAAAATATGTTATTTCATACTCTGAATCAGTCCAGCAAGGAGTTGGGAGGGGGTGGGGGATGGGCAGAGAGAAAGTCTGTGAAGTTTATCTAATATGCTTAGTCACATACCAGTTCACAGATATAACAAAGGTATGCTTGTAGACATCAAGGAATTCTCCTTAAACTTTCTTTCTATTAATATTTTATTTTCCATTGACTTAAAGATATAATAGTATCTTTGAGGTCACCCAATGGCATAGAATACCATATCATCAGTACTCTGATGATACTCAGCTGTACATCTCTACCCTGGTGAAGTTGTTGTGGTGTTATCCAGGTATCTGTATGTTGGCAAGGCAAATCGCTCTGAGTTTTTGGCTCTCTGAGGTCTGGTGACTTTTTATCTTTGACTCTTGATAGGATTACACTCTCCCAAACCTGGTCCATGCCTTATGGCTCCTGCTTGAGCCACATGTGCACCAATTGCACTCTTTCAAGAACTGGGATATATATTCACGCCTTAGTCACTTCCAATTTGCATTATTGCAGTGTGCATTACATGGAACTGTTCTTTAGGCTGACTCAGGGCAACTAGTTACAACTGGTCCAGAATGCAGCAGCATGCACACTACTGGATGTTCATAGGTCACATGTCACACCTCTGCTCTGCAAGCTGCATTTGTTTCCAGTTTCCTTCCAGGTGCAATTCAAGATGCTGATTATCATTGTTAAAGCCTATATAACACCACCTCCCCCTTAGAATACCTACCAATCCCAAACAGGGGTGTCAGACTCAAGGCCAGGAGACTGGATTTAGCCTGTGGTGCTTAGATCTGGCCCGTGGGGCCACCCTGGAAACAGTAAAGGACCGGCCCGCAGTGCCTCTGCTAGCAAAAACAGAGTTCGGGAGTGCCGCGTGCGGCCCTCCCTATTTATTTATTTTATTTATAAGAGTTCTTATAGGCCGCCCAATCCCGTGGGACTCAGGGCGGCTTACAGCAGAGATCAGAACTACATATTAAAATAACATCTAAAAACATATTACAATTTAAAAATCCATTCATACTTGGGGGATCATCTCTTCACCCCGCCTGCCGGAAGAGCCATGTTTTTACTGCCTTGCGGAAGGCCAGTAGGGTGGGGATAGTCCGGATCTCTGGCGGGAGTTGGTTCCAGAGAGATGGGGCTCCCACAGAGAAGGCCCTCCCCCGTGGGCCCGCCAGCCGGCATTGTTTGGCAGACGGGACCTGGAGGAGGCCCTCTCTGTGGGACCTCACTGGTCGTAGGGAGGAATGTGGCAGGATGCGGTCCCGAAGGTAACCTGGCCCTGAGCCATGTAGGGCTTTAAAGGTCAAAACCAACACCTTGAATTGCGACCGGAGACTAATGGGCAGCCAATGCAGCTGGCGGAGGATGGGTGTTACGTGGGTGTATCTCGGTACACCCACCACAGCTCGCGCAGCTGCATTCTGTACCAATTGTAGTCTCCGGATGCTTTTCGAGGGTAGCCCCATGTAGAGCCCGTTACAGTAGTCAAGCCGTGAGGTGACAAGGGCATGAGTGACTGTGAGCAAAGCCTCCCTCTCCAAGTAGGGTCGCAATTGGTGCACAAGCCGAATCTGTGCAAAGGCCCCCCTAGCCACAGCTGAAAGATGTTGCTCCAATTTAAGCTGTGGATCTAGGAGGACACCCAAATTGCGGACCCGTTCTGAGGGAGTCAATTTTTCTCCCCCAAGAACCAAGGAGGGACAGTCGACATAGTCCTTGGGAGGCAATATCCAGAGCCACTCAGTCTTGTCTGGGTTGAGCCTGAGTCTATTCACTCCCATCCAGACCCTTACATCGTTCAGGCAGCGGCACATTACATTAACTGCTTCACTGAACTGACACGGAGTGGAGATGTACAACTGGGTATCGTCAGCATATTGTTGATACCTCACTCCATGTCGTCGGATGATCTCACCCAGCGGTTTCATGTAAATGTTGAACAGGATGGGCGAGAGGACCGAGCCCTGTGGCACCCCGCAAACCAGGGGCCTAGGGGCTGACCTCTGCCCTCCTGTCAACACCGACTGCGTCCTGTCGGAGAGAAAGGAGGAGAACCACCGCAAAACGGTGCCTCCCACTCCCATCTCCCCAAGACGACGCAGAAGGATACCATGGTCGATGGTATCGAAAGCCGCTGAGAGGTCAAGTAACACCAAGATGGAGGAATGACCTCCATCTCGGGCTCGCCAGAGATCATCCATCAGAGCGACCAAAGCAGTCTCTGTACTGTAGCCGCGCCTGAAACCCGATTGAAAGGGATCCAGATAATCCGTATCCTCCAATAGCCGCAGGAGTTGGAGCAACACCACTTTCTCGACAACTTTACCCACGAAGGGTAAGTTGGAGACTGGACGGAAGTTCTTTAAATCCGCTGGGTCCAGGGAAGGCTTCTTGAGGAGGGGCCTCACCACCGCAGCTTTTAAGGGCTGCGGGATGGACCCCTCTCTCAAAGATGCGATCACAACAGCCTGGAGCCAGCCGCGTGTCACCTCCCTGCTAGCCGAAACCAGCCAGGAGGGACACGGGTCCAATAAACAAGTGGAGGCGCTCATCGCTCCTATGGCCTTGTCCACATCCTCAGGAGTGATAGGCTCAAACTCCTCCCAAATAACAGGACTAAAACTCTCCCCTGTCATCTCGGCCTGCCCTGTCCAAATGGAGTCCAGGTCTGTCCGAATCTGAGTGATTTTATCCGCCAGGAACTGGGAAAATTCCTCAGCGCTACCCTGCAAGGGTTCTTCGCCCCCCCCCCCTTTGCAAGGAGGGAGCGTGTTACCCCAAACAGGGCGGCTGGGCGGGAGTCGGCGGACGCAATAAGGGCGGAAAAATACACGCATTTTGCCGCCCGTATTGCCACTAAGTAAGACTTAATGCAAGTTCTTAAAAGTGTCCGATCAGATTCAGCTTTACTAGCCCTCCATCGTCGCTCTAGGCGTCTCTTTAGGCGCTTCATCTCCCGGAGTTCCTCAGTGAACCAAGGAGCCCTCCTGGATCTGCTGCCCCGGAGAGGCCGCAAAGGCGCAATCCGATCTAAGGCCCCCGTCGCTGCCCGATTCCAGGCAGCCACTAGGTCCTCAGATGAACTGTGTACTAGGGATTCAGGTATTTCTCCAAGTTCCCTCTGAAATCCTTCGGATTCCATTAGGCGCCTGGGGCGGAACCACTTAATCGATCCCGCCTCCTTGCGGTGGAGGAGTGGTGCCATAAAATCTAACCTCAGGAGGAAATGATCTGACCACGACAAGGGTACTGTGACTAAACCCCTCAGCCTCAGATCATCTCTCCACTGCCCCGAGAGAAACACAAGGTCAAGTGTGTGACCCCCCTCATGAGTCGGACCCTGAACTACTTGGGTCAGGTCCATGGTTGTCATGGAAGCCATGAACTCCTGGACTGCTTCCGAGGTTTCGCCAGGAGATGGCAGATTGAAGTCCCCCAGCACCATCAGCCTGGGGAACTCAATCGCCAGCCCGGCTATCGCCTCGAGCAGAACAGGCAGGGCCTTTGCAACGCAGCTAGGAGGCAAGTACGTTAGCAGAAGGCCCACCTGTACCCCTAAGTCCAACTTCAGAAGGAGCGTCTCACACCCAACAATCTCCGGGGCAGGGATCCTCCGAGGACGCAGATTTTGGCGAGCTATAATTGCCACTCCTCCACCCCTTCCCTGGGGTCGCGGCTGATGCTGCACTGAGAATCCGTCTGGGCACATTTCGGAGAGGGGAACCCCCCCTCCTGGCCCAGCCAGGTCTCAGTAATACATGCCAGGTCCGCCCCCTCTTCCAAGATTAGATCCCGGACCAGGGGGGCCTTGTTGTTAATCGACCTGGCATTCAACAGCAGCAGCTTGAGCCCAGGGCCCTGACATCCCTGGTTACCAGGTACTCGGGCTGAGCTGGATGGAACCTGATCGGAGGGGCCAGAACGAGGAATCGCTTGTAAACAGCGAATTCTCATTCCCCGAGAGCGGCCTACCCCTCTGCTCCCGGCATACCTGCCCCTCCCTGTAATGACCGTGATGCTCCCACTCTCTATCCCACCAGAAATCCCCTCCCCTCCCCCACTGGTCCTCCCAACTCCCGGCAGGCCATGCACTCCATTCATACTGGGCCTGGGGTGGGGCCCGACCCCCCCCTCTGCTTCTGTTTTCACACTCAACGGAGGGGGGAAGAACCCTTGCCCCAGGCTCCCTCTTTCCCACAAAAGTCATCTAAAAAAACTTCAGTTGCACTCCATCCAATCAACCCTATACAACTCAGACACACAATCCATCCATCTAATCCCCCCCCCCCCGAGGTAGGATAATATATAAAAACAGGCAAGGGTAAAAAGTAATTAAAAAACAGCTTGCACGTATGGGGGGTACATAAATGCCGGTCTCCTAACTGGTCTGATAATGATTCTAACAGGTGTTAATCTAGCTCTTTCGTTCTTCCTCCTAAACTTTGCACCAAAGCTGATAGTAATTCTTGGTGAAACTTTTAAGTTTCTCTGTGATTGTTCCCCGTTCCTCGTCACAATATTGGTGCTAGTAAAGTTTTTAATAAATATAGTCCCCGCAGAGGTTCCACAGATAACGCAAAATCCTCCAGCTTCACTCCGCCAGATCCCAATAGTCCCAATAGTCCTGGACGTCCTCATAAGGCTGGGAGAGATCTTGAACTCGGTCTCAGCCAGAGGCAGCCTCGAGGCCAAAATGGCGGTGGTAGGACTGCGCAGGGAGCACCGTTCCAAATAGGGGAATGGTGACCGAGGTCCGGATGATAGGCACCTCTTGCAAGATGGTAGTCCGCCAGTGCAGTTGGTAATGTACATAAAAAGTCCCCTAAAATGGGTCAAGTTCAGTTGGTCCACAGGGATCTCACAATCGCGGTGGGGGCAGCCACACCGCCAAACAGAGAGAGAAAATGCCGCCCCGATCACAAAGGCAGCAGCTGTTTGAGCCCAAGAAACAGCTCAAGAAATCCCTCGAGCCTCAGACCGGATTACCCTCGGTCTGGCCAGTTGATTTTTAAGTTTTTTAAGTTGGTACAAGCGGTCGTGGGGGTGCACGTCCTCGCACCGGCCAATACTATCCCGTGATCTGGGGCCAGACTGTACCTCGTTTCCCCTCAGATCACCGTCCCTCTGAATGCCGGGCAAAATACAGGACGTTCCAAAAGATCGATAATAGCCCCCCGTCTCCAGCCGGCAGCCGATCTCAATGCTCGGCTTTCTAATCCGCCCTCCGGGTTCTTCTTCCACCCATACGATACCTCTCGCCTTGTTTGTGCTCTCCGACGCTGTACTCGCTACCATAATGGCGGCCGTACTTTTGCAGCCTGGAGCTCACACGATCCCCCCCGTCCTCACGCCGGACAGATTTTTTCGTCGCGGGGTTCCAGAGGAATGTCAGGATCTTCATTCACCTTCTCCAAGCCCCAAAGTTGGAAAAATTGGGGTCGGGGCTCCAGGATTTAAAGTTGTGGATTCGGGCGAGTGGAGCTCTGCTCTCCCGCGCCCTCTCCGTCGGAGGCTCCTCTTCCTAATCTCTAGTTTTCACTGGCAGAGGGTTTCAGGAGATCATTGCAGCCGATACGGAGCTTGGGAGCCCATTTTCGCTGGAAGAGCACTCGGGCCACCACAGGCACCTCCGACACGAGTGACAGCAAGCTGGCCACACCCATCCCAGCCACGCCCACCCCGGGCCCCCAAGGTCAAACACAACCCTGATGCAGCGCTCAATGAAATCTAGTTTGACACCCCTGTTATAGAATATTCTCCCTCTGGTGATTTTGGTAGATCCCCACCTTCTAGCCTTTCAGAGGTCATCAACACTAAGCTTTTTCCAACTCACTGGACTAGGGTAGGGTAGGGTAGGGTAGGATAGGATAGGAAGAATGGATTTAGAATAATTGGAGTTTGCAGTGGGGCATCCTAAGAGGAGGATTAAGGCATAGAGTTTTTGTTTTCTTTTATAGTTACTGGCCATTGTATCATTGCTCCTCCTTATTTTCTTTCTTTGTTGATTTTTATTTTTTAAACCGATTTAAATGAGTGATAAAAGTTAGATGAGCAGATTTCTGGTCACCAAATAAGATTGTTGCCTCAGTCCTTTCCTCTCTCTACACTTGGGCATTATCTCAGATTTGCTCTGGAGACTCCCCAAGCTTTGAAACAGATGTACAGCTGTGTAGAAGATGGAGAGAAGAGGAGGAATGTGTTCTGCTAATTTTCAGTCGATGGACTGGCATTATTGAATTCTGCTCAGTGGCATGGAAATTTGTTATGGCTGATTTATTATGGCTCTATTTTAACTATGTTTGGATCAAGCAATAAAAATTATAAAAGAATTGCCTTTTCTTGAAGAATGTTTCTTCTTGCTTCTTGTTTCAACATTTCGGGATGTCTCCAGGAATTCTTCTTTATACTCACTTATACATTAAAATTGCTTACTTATTACACATCTATAGTAATTAGTTTTCTAAATTTTCAGCAAATTTTATTTTTTCCAGTATTAAGATAATATCTGTAGTAAACCAAGGCAATGATCACAAAATGTAACCATCCACGACATTATGAAAAGCAACTTGGGAATAGCAAGAAAAAAACAAAAGCTGTCTTTCATCCCTAAATATTTAATTTAATTTTTAAATAAATATCTAATCTAGATATCTAATAATAATATTTTCTATATATTTAAATGCTTAGACATATTTAAAGATATGGATAATAAATACAGTATATGGATTTTCTTTTCATTTTTATTAAAGAGCAGTGGTGATGCAGTGGTTAGAATGCAGTTTTGCTGGCTAATTCTGCTGACTGCCAGAAATTCAATCCTGACCAGCTCAAAGTTGACTCAGCTTTCCATCCTTCCTGGGTTGGTAAATGAAGACCCAGATTGTTGGGGGCAATATGCTAACTCTGTAAACAGCTTAGAGAGGATGTAAAGCACTATAAAGTGCTATATACTGTAAGTCTAAGTGCTGTTGCTATTGCTATTTTCCTCTTGACATTCTGTTGCTTTTTCAAGTTTTTATCATCTTTTTACATTTCCAAGTTTTTACCTTCTTTGCATGTCCTTTAGAACAAGGCCAGAAACAGATCTCAGGATTCTACTTCATGCATAGCCATTCCCATTATTGAAATTAATTTAAGCAGTTTTTTCCTAACTGTAATCTTGGCCAGAACTCCCAATATAGGAGCTAAACATAAGTATTAAATGCATTTACGTAATATTAATGTATCCAGCAAGCATCATACAAAGTCAAATAAACACCACAGGGCAATTTATTCAAACTCTGATAACAAATTAACATAATTTTTGCTAAGCATAAGATAAGTTGTTGTTCCCATACTGATGTCACATTTATGTGATCAAGCAGTACCAATGCTTGGGAATAATTTAAAAGTAATCATGGTAATGATTACCATTGGTTACATATGAAAAATCATTTTCCTTTCTAACCAACTGATGCTACTTACACATACAGACACTGAAATACAGAGACAAAATAGTACCGGTATTAGTAGCAAAGTAACTAAACTGTCAACAGTTTATTAAAAAGAGAAAAAGAAGCATATTCTAAAAGTGCAATTAATTGAAAGGATTAATAAAGAATAAAAAGACAGTGAATAAAAGATAAATATCACTCCTAGAGAAAATATATCCTAGTATATTTATTTCATCCATATAAAATCCATACTTTTTTTTAAAGGAAAACAACATCTTTACAGACTTTTAAATTTAAACTCAAATGCCCACAAGGGACAGAGAAAACAGACATAACCACCAAGAACAAAAGGGCACAACCTTTAACTCATGTGCAAAAGAAAGATAACAAGCAATTGACAATGTTTAATAAAAAGGAATCAGGACTCCCAGCAAAAATGATAGGCATTCAGCTGGAAATAGGAGCCAAATACAAAGCAGATCGTAGAACCCTATCAACTTCAGTAGTGACAAGGTCACAAGGGGATTAGATAGGTAGAGTTTCATTTGGAGAGGCCACTATCAAGGCGACCTCCTTAAACACAGTTATGTTCATCAGAAGTGAATCATAGATCAGGTGACCAACACTATGAATGTTAGAAATTACGGAACATTAATCCAAATTGAACATTATATATGCTACGAAGAATGCATGACAAGTACAGTTAAACCGATTCTTTTTACCATATTTTATATTCTTTTTCATGAATAATAAAAGCTCCCAGTTTTGGGTGGAAAACATCCTATGTGTTCTATTGTTGATTTTCTTTGTACTACGTTCAAAGAGAATAATAAAATATTTTGGACAATTGTGGTACTCATTGGAGAACAGACACAAAAGAGCCAGCCTGTGGTGTTCTTATCATTCTACACTTTACCATTGAATTTTGGATTGCGTGAAAAGACTTAAAAACATACTATACATAATGATTAATTTAATTAAATGTTGCAGCCTGTTCAATATCACTATAATATTAGTTTTACTCATACTAGTCAGACTGGCTTCATTCAAAACATGCTAGGAACTGTATAGGGGAAACTATGTCTAAGTTATAGTCATTCTGTATTAAGTAATTAATCCATTATCCTGATTCCATACCTGATTTCACTTTGGTCTGCTCTTGTGAACATAAAACCCCAGTGATAGATTTTTCATTATATGGCTAAACAGTTCATATAATGGTTTATAGTTTATATGACAATTAAGAAAGATATGGGACATTATCACACCAAAGTTTGTAAATGAAAGCATTTTTCTTCCACTTTTTAATAGACCTTATCCTTCTCTTGTACTTTTATATATTTATTGAAATATCTAAAGTTTAATGAAAGACACATTTGTCCTAACATTTCAGGACAAAGAATCTTGCAGCAGTGTCTTATCTTTTGTGTCATTCAGACTAGCGTAGTGACTTTCTTGCATTTTAATTACTTATCATTTCTATCTGGCTTGCAGTAGAAAAGAAAATCTACTCAAGCAATAAAACTATCTGGGAAACCATCCAGGAATAAGGCAGTAGATAATTTAAAAACTAAACATAATATTCACTAGAAGATAATTTGGTACTCCTCTGAGAACATATAAAGCAAACTTTGGATAAATTTCTACCTTTATTGTGCATTCCATCAAAATCTTCAGGTAACTGAAATCTGAAACTGAAAACATTTGCTTGGTTATTTCCTTTAGATGAGATTACTAGAATACTGTTTAGATGAAACATTTTAGTGACAAAAATTATGGGAAGTAATCACAATAAACAAGGCTATTTTCCCAAGGCACTACCAAAGCAACTCAACAGTTTCCTGACCTTTAAGAGTTACCCTTGGATTGCTTGTAGAGTTGTAACATCAAGTTCCACACATTTGTCTCAGTGTTTTTACAAGAATATGCATCACTCAGTGTTTGGGAGCCATGCACAAAAAGTAACTTCAATCACAGACAATGGTCATTGCTTCTGGTTGCATTGAGATATGTGCAGGGCATACAATAACAGTTGGTTGGTTGGTTGGTTGGTTGGTTGGTTGGTTGCTTGCTTGCTTGCTTGCTTGCTTGCTTGCTGAAACACTGGTCTAGAGCAAGTACCAAGATTTTATAACCTAATCTGAAGAATTATTTTTGTCTGAATCATAGTACAGAGGCTATAATTGAAGGAAGGTCCCAAAGCCTCCAACTCTTTATAGAGGCTCTCTAAAGAAGCCTAAGACTCACTTATTGGGACTATAGATTAGTGGTGTTTTCTTAAGATTCTCTGTGTGTGATTCAAGGTAGAGAGATCCTATTTAAGAACAAGACACTAAATTTGACTTTTCATTGGAACAGCAGTATCAATCTTTGAGTCTCTGCAGTCTAAAATCATGAAAAAGCTGATAAGAACCCCAGCTCATCCCAACTCATAACTCAACATCTGAGGAACTGTTTGGATTGGCTGCAAAATTTACTTAACAAATGTAGGGGGAACTACATTTTATTTATTTATTTTATTTATTTATTAAAATTTCTATGCCGCCCAACTCCCGGGGGACTCTGGGCGGCTAACAACAGGTATAGACACATATAATCAATAAAAGCAATTTAAAAAAAACATGTTAAAATACTATCAATATTTTAAAAAGAACTTTCACTCATACCCAGCCTGCCGGAAGAGCCAAGTTTTATTGCTTTCCGGAAGGCCAGTAGGGTGGGGATGGTCCTGACCTCCGGGGGAAGCTGGTTCCACAGGGAGGGAGCTCCCACAGAGAAGGCCCTCCCCCTCGGCCCCGCCAACCGACATTGTTTGGTCGATGGGACCTGGAGGAGGCCGACTTGTGGGCCCTGACCGGTCGTAGGGAGGTATGCGGCAGGATGCGGTCCCGAAGGTAACCTGGCCCTGAGCCATGTAGGGCTTTAAAGGTAACGACCAACACCTTAAATTGGATCTGAAGACTAATGGGCAACCAATGCAGCTGGCGGAGGATCGGTGTTACATGGGTGCATCTAGGTACACCCACCACAGCTCGCGCAGCTGCATTTTGCACCAATTGCAGTCGCCGGACACTCTTCAAGGGTAGCCCCATGTAGAGCGCATTGCAGTAATCCAGCCGTGAGGTGATAAGGGCATGAGTGACTGTGAGAAGTGCCTCCTTCTCCAAGTAGGGTCGCAATTGGTGCACAAGTCATACTTGTGCAAAGGTCCCCCTAGCCACAGCTGAAAGATGTTGCTCCAATTTTAGCTGTGGGTCTAGGAGGACACCCAAATTGCGGACCCATTCTGAGGGAGCTGATTTCTCCCCCCCCCCCCAAGAACCAAGGAGGGACAATTGGTTAAGTCCTTAGGAGGCAATATCCACAGCCACTCAGTCTTGTCAGGGTTAAGTTTTAGCCGGTTCTTCCCCATCCAGACCCTAACATCGTCCAGGCAGCGGCCCATTACGTCTACGGCTTCCCCAAATTGAGAAGGGGTGGAGATGTACAACTGGGTATCATCAGCATATTGCTTCTTAGATTTAGAAGACAAAGCACTAAAAGATATGTAGTACAAAGGGGTGAAATTTGACCACCTCTGTCCGGCTTGGGTGAGGTGGTAGGGATGATTTCAATTGGTTCACCGAGCCAGTAGAAATCATCCCTGGTTGGCCATGCCCACGCCCGCGCTGTGCATTCAGCTCCCTCTGCTCAGCTGGGCTTCGCGGGCGCGCTGCTCCTGGGCTCGTCAGCCTCCGGACAGATGTCAGATTCCCACCCTCCAGCACTAGTTCAGGGGTTCCTTTCCCCAGCCCCCATGGGAGAGAGAGGGGGCTCACAGCAATCATCCTGCCATAGCAATATGTCCCGGACCTCAAGGGCAGAGAGTCTAGCCAACAAAGCCACAGAGGTGCAAGTTGAAGCAGACGTAGCCAAGGTGGCACTAGAGCTGGCAAAGAAAGAGCAACTACAAAAGGAAGAAATGGCCAGACAAAGAGAAGAAATGGCCAGAGCTCAGACCAGACAAAGGGAAGAAATGGCCAGACAAGAGAAAGAAATGGCTAGAGCTCAAGCCAAACTTGACTATTTGCGGAGCGAACAGGACGCCAAACTAAAGATGCCAAGGGCCGCAGCTTTACAGGCGGAGGTTCAAAGCTAGGAGGAACTCCCTAGCTTTCTCCATGATCCAGCGTATGTTGGCAATTTGATCTCTAGTTCCTCTGCCTCTTCAAAATCCTGCCTGTACTTCTGCTAGTTCTCGATCCACATACTGCTGGAGCCTAGCTTGTAGGATTTTGAGCATAACTTTACTAGCATGTGAAATGAGTGCAATGCTGCGGTAGTTTGAACATTCTTTGGCATTGCCCTTCTTTGGAATTGGAATGTAGACTTACCTTTTCCAATCCTGTGGCCACTGGATTCAAAGCTAGGAGGAACTCCCTAGCTTTCTCCATGATCCAGCGTATGTTGGCAATTTGATCTCTAGTTCCTCTGCCTCTTCAAAATCCTGCCTGTACTTCTGCTAGTTCTCGATCCACATACTGCTGGAGCCTAGCTTGTAGGATTTTGAGCATAACTTTACTAGCATGTGAAATGAGTGCAATGCTGCGGTAGTTTGAACATTCTTTGGCATTGCCCTTCTTTGGAATTGGAATGTAGACTTACCTTTTCCAATCCTGTGGCCACTGTTGAGTTTTCCAAATTTGCTGGCAAATTGACTGTAGCACTTTTACCGCATCGTCTTTGAAGATTTTGAATAGCTCAGCTGGAATACTGTCACCTTCACTAGCTTTGTTGTTGCTCAGATTTCCTAAGGCCCATTTGACTTCACCTTCCAGGATGTCTGGCTCAAGGTCAGTGACCACCCATCGTGGTTATCAGGGACATTAAGCTCGTTCTTGTATAGTTCTTCTGTGTAATTTTGCCATCTCTTCTTAATCTCTTCTGCCTCTGTTAGGTCCCTGACACTTTGGTCCTTTAACATGCTCATCTTTGCATGAAACGTTCCTTTAATATCTCCAATTTTCTTGAAGAGATCTATGGTCATCCCTATTCTATTGTTTTCTTCTATTTCTTTGCACTGTTCATTTAAGAAGCCATTCTTATCTCTTCTAGCTATTCTCTGGAATTCTGCATTCAATTGGTGTATCTTTCTCTTTCTCCCTTGCCTTTCGCTTCCCTTCTTTCCTCAGCTATTTGTAAAGCTTCCTCAGACAGCCATTTTGCTTTCTTGCATTTCTTTTTCTTTGGGATGGTTTTAGTTGCTACCTCTTGTACAATGTTGCGAACCTCCATCCATAGTTCTTCAGGCACTCTGTCTATCAGATCTAATTCCTTAAATCTATTTGTCACCTCTACTGTATATTCATCAGGGATATGATTTAGTTCATACCTGAGTGGCCTAGTGCTTTTCCCTACTTTCTTCAATTTAAGCCTAAATTTTGCAACGAGAAGCTCATGATCTGAGCCACAGTCAGCTCCTGGTCTTGTTTTAACTGACTGTATAGAGCTTCTCCATCTTTGGCTGTAGAGCACATAGTCAATCTGATTTCTGCGTTAACCATCTGGTGATGTCCATGTGTAGAGTCATCTCTTGGGTTGTTGGAAAAGAGTGTTTGCTATGACCATCATATTCTCTTGACAAAATTCTACCAGCCTGTGCCCTGCTTCATTTTGTACTCCAAGGCCAAACTTGTCTGTTATTCCGGTTATCTTTTGGTTTCCTACTTTAGCATTCCAATCCCCCATGATGATAAGGACATCATTTTTGGTGTTAATTCTAGAAGGTGCTGTAGGGCTTCATAGAACCGGTCAACTTCATCCTCTTCAGCACCAGTGGTTGGGGCATAGACTTGGACTACTGTGTTGTTGAATGGTTTTCCTTGGATTTGAACTGAGATCATTCTGTCATTTTGGGGATTGTATCCCAGTATTGCTTTTCCTATTCTTTTATTGACTATGAAAGTACTCTATTTCTTGTGAGGGATTCTTGCCTGCAGTAGTATACCTGATGATCATCTGAATTAAATTCACCCATTCCTGTCCATTTTAGTTCGCTGATTCCTAAGATGTCGATGTTCAGTCTTGTCATCTCTTGTTTGACCACGTCCAGCTTGCCTTGATTCATGGATCTTACATTCCAGGTTCCTATGGAGTATAGACCTTTACAGCATCGGACTTTCCTTTCACCACCACATACATCCACAGCTGAGCGTCCTTTCGGCTTTGGCCTAGTCGCTTCATTCTTTGTGAATAATAGAATCTCCATATGTTATTATATTTTTGTACTAATCACTGTGTCATTGTTTCCTTAGTAAATAATCAAATATATGCTGAGACTTGGTGTGTAATCAATCTATGACATGTTATTGGTTAGTTTCAATCTGAATGTGCTCTTTAAAATTCCTTTATACTTGCAGTACTGCAAAAATAAACAGGTGAAAAAGAATACTCTCCCAGTGTGATTTATTAGACAGTGCTTTGGGGATGCGACCCTTTTCAGTTTCATTCCCTATGACTTCCCTACTGATTATGGTCTCGTGGGACCTTTATACAGGATAAACAAGTAATTAGACAAGCAATAATCAAGCTTTAATCATGGTTTTCAAGCAACAAGTGATAGTAAAAATGCTTTGCATGTAAAATGTAATCACACATCACTATACAGGTAGTCTTTGACTTATGACTGGTTATTTTATGACCGTTCAGAGTTGCAACAACCTCAGAACAGGTGGGTTACAGCCCATAAAGCATTTAAGCCCTAAGCTACAAATATTCTCCTTTATTGGTAGAGGTGTCTGTACAGTAAGCAAATCAAAGAAAAGAAAAGAAAAAAAGAAAAGAAAAGAAAAGTGAGAACAACAGATCTTCCAGAAAACACAGCATGCAAAGATGCACCAGTGAAAAAGGAAAAGTTACCCATCACCCAGAAATTCATGAAAACAAAGTAACAAAAGCTTATTAGTTATTAGTATTTTTCTCCAATTGCACTTTTATACTTTTTTCAATCTAACATATGATTTTTAAACACATTAGAAATAATTGGCTGCACAGTGTTTATCCTTATTTTTAAATGAGTTATAAGCATGAAAATAGACTGAAGTTTGAAAATAGCATTTATCATTTGATTCAGTTTTCCATTTGAACAGTTCCAGTGGTATTAAAGGAAATGCTTTGATGATCAAAATATGTTAGAATGTGCAACATTTGTGATTTTTTTTTAAAGTTGGGTTTGTTGTTGTTATTTTTTGTTGTTTACTGTTCACGCTCTGTTTGAGAAGACTTATTTTATTCAACTTTAGTTATTGGGTTTTTAATAATTCATTTCCCAGTGGGAAGCTATAAACTTAGTTGTTTCTGGAAAAGTACAAACAATGTTATACCCAGAGCAATAATAAATTATCCTTATCTCTTAAATCCATTTTCTTTATAGTTTTCTGAAATAGAGAAGATAGGAATTAGTCCTCAACGCAACACTATTTAAGAGACAGCCCAAGACTGAAATACTCTCCTGAAACAAATGTTGAGCTATCCCCTAAGCAGTATTCAAGATGATTGTTACATAGTCCATATAAACGTACATTGTTTTATGCTAAGTCTGTGTAAAGATATCTCCCCAAAGCCCAAGAAAAAAGCATTAAGTCAAAAGCACATTAATGTAGCTATGAATTTATTTCAACAGCCTGGAGTTCTAATTTGGATGAAGTTAAACAACCCACAGATGCAGTGATTTTAACACTATTAACAGTGAGGAAGGTCAATAATTTAACTGAATATTGTTGGAATCAAATGTCAGTGGGAAAAAATTTGCTTTCAATAAATATGACTCAAAAGTAAGATGGAACAAATTTTTTAAATAATGTCCAGTTCTGCTTAAGTAGAGAGCACGTTGGTTAAAGAGTTCAAGAGAGCGTAGAGGTGCTTTAATTATGCTGGTGTAATTGCTTTCTATTTTCATTTCTAGTGGTGCTGTGAAAATTTTCAATCCAACAGACATGTACAAATAATTATGCAAATGCACTGAAATGTTTGTATATATAGAACTGCTGTCAGTTTACTTATCTATTCAAAACGAAAGGGCAGAATTCAAAGTTTAAACAACAGATGCTAAGCCCATATTGAGGTATCCAAAAGAAATAACTGTTTTGGACTCAGGAGACAGACATAAGAATAAGCAGTTTTTACCTTCTGAAAGAATTTTTTTTTCTCCAATAGTTTAATAAATATTGTATGAAGCAATGTATTAATGAAGTGATATTTATCCAGGAAGCAGGTGCACCAATTGGGGTTACTGCTCTCTAGTTTGCTACTGACCTACGATGAAGTTTAACCTTTTGAACATTTTTCTCTCTGCTTTGTTTTCAATCTCAGTTCCCCTGGGACTAAAATGGCAAAAGAAAGTCAACACCAGGCACTAGCAGCACTACCAGGTACCACTGTCGCTACTGCAATAGCAAATAATGCCACAGAACCAGTGATACCCGGAGGAGGAAAAGGCGGTGCAAAAGAAGATGCATTTTCAAAGTTAAAGGAGAAATTTATGAATGAACTAAACAAAATTCCATGTAAGTAAACTTGCTATTGCTGTTATGGCTCTGTAACAATAATCTGTAAGACTCTTTGATTATTAACATTTACTAATTACATCAGAGCAATGTAACATGCATGGGAATCCAAGCCTGAAAATAAGGGATAATTTCAGAATCTAATGCAGACAAAATCCAAAATTCCAATGAAAGTAAAGGAAACTTAACATTATGATATGCTAGACTGACTCATGCCTAAATTTAACTATATGATACTTTCTTTTGGACTAAATATAAATACATTCATTCTGGCATGGTATTATGTGCAGTATTGATTATTATTCAACAAACCTTGTTTAAAAGAATCCTAATTGTTTATGTAGCAATGCCAGAAAATAATTGAATAGTATATGTTAGATTTTGTGTTGTTGTTGTTTTTTGCCACAAATCTCATCTATAGTTTTATAAAAAGTATGTATCTGTAGCATAGAAAGTGTGATAGAAATATTAGATTAAATTATATTGTGTGTTTTAAAGTTAGCCCATGAGGCTTAAGTGACATGCTAGTCGGTCAATTCCTGTTGTAACCAATAGATCAGGTTGGTTGATTTAAAAAAAGTAGACCATGCACTTGAAAAAATATTAGGAAACAAAAAAATAACTTTTATCCAGGACTATTATTTCATCAAGTATTGGCAAATGTGGGGTGGTTCTGGTTTTGAACCAAGTTCTATGAGATCCCAAATCAAGATCAGTCTTAGCCATGGGAATTTCACTGCATAACATCGGATCAGTCACTCTTTCTCAACCTTCACAGAGATCTTCACAGACTTGTTATGGGGAAAAATGGAAGAGGGAATATTATATATTGATCAGGGGTGTCAAACTCGTGTCGTCATGTTGTTGTCATGTTGTTGTCATGTGACATATCACGACTTTTTCCTCTTCACTAAAATGGGGGTTGGTGTGGCCAATGCGTGACGCATCCGGTCTGCGGGCCATGAGTTTGACACCCCTGAACTAGATCTTCCGGAGAAAGATCACGATACAAAATAAAACAAAGTACATAAAGCTGTAGAAATTCAGTAGATTTGAAACCATTGGCCAAAATATCTTTTTTTTTTTTAAATTCACACTTGGTTGATGCAGGAATGGAAAATTGCCAAAACATCTCAACACTGGAGGCTAAATTGGGATTGAAAAACATTGCTAAAGAAGGCCGTGTCAAAGCATTTCAGCACTGTTGCAAGAAAAGTACATGGCAGTGTCCCTGTACTTACCAGTTCAGCTTGACTATTTCTCCCTTATTCTATTTTTACCGTCATTTCACTCAAATGAGTACTGAGAGCAGCTAATAAATTAAAGAACAAAAATATCCCAGATGTTAAAATGTAAATTAATACGATAAAGCTGATTAACAATTAAACTTGATGGCAAATGCAGCAACTGAAATAGTGCATTCTGTAGCCTGTAAGTAATACAAAGAAAAGCACCCTTTCACATGCCATTTCATTAAGCCCCCAATAGTGAGTGTACCTTCAAAAAATTATTCTGATAATTGTAATGTGTGGAATAAGAAAGCCATTGCCTCAGTTGTCAAACCCTAAACATTTAGATCTTTAAAAGTAAATGCCTTCAGTAAGCAACTAAGAACCAGTACAGATATTTCAGCTTATACCGTACATGTGAGATTTGTAGTTTGGTGTTCTGCATTCCATTGCCAAGAGTTTGATTCTGACTGACTCAAGATTGACTCAGCCTTCCATCCTTCCAAGGTCGGTGAAACGAGGACCCAGACTGTTGGGACAATGTGGCTGACGTTATAAACCACTCAGAGAATGTTGTAAAGCACTATGGAGCAGTATATAAGTCTAAGTGCGATTGCTCTTGCTGTTTTTTAATTATCAAACTAATTGCCTCCTATTCATGAACTGTAACTTCCAGAGATTTTTCAAGGGTAGTCGCAACCAGAATATATGATAGTAGTTAAAACAGATATAAAAAAGATGTGAAAAGTGTTGCCAAATCTCAGCTCAGAAAGGATTGTTGCTTCATTAACTATAACTATTATGTGTCCTTGCCACTGATGCCACCAATGATAGCTAAAGTTGAGGTTCCATCACTGAATCTGTTTTTGATGGAATGAAACTGCATTTAAAACAGATTGAATACCAATTCTGATGTCCTGTTTCTTCTTAATCATTGACAGTTCCTTCTTCTCCTCCTCCTCCTTCTTCTTCTTCTTCTTCTTCTTCTTCTTCTTCTTCTTCTTCTTCTTCTTCTTCTTCTTCTTCTTCTCCTCCTCCTCCTCCTCCTCCTCCTCCTCCTCCTCCTCCTCCTCCTCCTCCTCCTCCTCCTTCTTCTTCTTCGACTTCGACTTGGAACTTGCACATGAGCAGCAGTTCATGATCTGTTCCATAGTCAGCACCTGATCATGTCTTTGATGCTATAATTGAGCCCCTCCATCTCCTTTTAGCAGTTCATTTTATCCCTGTATACACACCCGGTAAATCCATGTGTATAGACATTATTTTGTTTGTTTGAAGACAGTGTTAGCTGTGACAAAATCATTGGAGTGGCAGAAATTGATAAGTTGTTCTCCATATTCATTTTGGTTTCCCATGCCATACAATTCAACTACATTTTTCTATTAATATTTCCAACTTCAGCATTCCAGGCTCCAATCACAAGTAGCACAATTTGTTTGCATGTTCTGTGGGTTTCAAATTGAACTTGAACTAAAATCAGCAATTTCTTTTTCTTCTGCATAAGGGGCTGGAGCATAAATCTAAATGGTCATCATATTAAAGGGTTGACCCCCAAAGTCCGGAATCCGTTGCTCCGACTGGCTGGTGAAAAAGTCTTCCTGGTGGCGCTTGGCTGTTTAAATACCATAAATCATTGGGAAGAGAGTGCACAGCTATCTCTCTCCCCCCCGCCGCCGCCACCAGCTGCCACCGCGAGATGCGCTTCCTACCTGACATTTGTACCTCCGTCGCATTCCTCGGTGTTGTGTCCAGGGCAGCCCGTTCTAAAAGAGAACATCTTGTGAGTTCAAGAAGTTTGATTGAACTTGCGAGATGTTCTCTTTTAGAACAGGCTGCCCTGGACACAACGCCGAAGAACGCGACGGAGGTACCGGTACAAGTCCCAGGTAGGACACGCGCCGTGCCCCGCCCCACCCCGCCTGACCTGCCAAGCCCAAATTGAGCCCCAGCGTGAGACGCGCGTGCTACTTGACACTTGTACCTCCGTCGCGTTACTCGGCTTTGTGTCCACTGACCCTAGCAAAGCACCTGCCTTTCTTCTTTCCTTCCCTCCCCCCCTCTTGGCAACGGGGGGAAGAGTACACGTAAAACACAGCACCAGGACAAGGAACTTTTACGCTGCACGCAAGAAATCTTTCTCTCTTCCAAACTCCGCCAGAAATGAGTCTTTGTGAGACTCATCGCAACTCGGCAGCCTCTTGGAGCAAAAGGGGAGAAAGATTTCTTGCATCACATTGCAGCAAAAAGGTTCCTTGTCCTGGGGCTGTGTCTTACGTGCACTCTCCCCCCCAGCCTGAGAGGTTTGGTCGCCGGCTGCTTTTGTTGCTGCACCCGGCTAGACATTTGGCTGTCACCATAGAGCGGAAAGTGCACTCGCAGAGCAGCCGCTGCCCTGCCTGGGGTTTGAAAGCCGAAGTGCCGGAGTTTGCGGGAGAGAAAGAAAGACTTCTGCTGCTTCCCTTGCTGCAGCCAAAAGCAGAAGCAGCAGAAGTCTTTCTTTCTTTCTCTCCCTCAAACTCCAGCTCCATAACCCAGCCAGGGCAGCGGCAGCTCTGCCAGTGCATTTCTATGGTGACAGCTGGAGCTGGAACTAAACAGACTGGCCAGGAGACGCCACAGAGCTGCCAGATTCCAGTAAGACACGCGTCTCGCAGCCCGGCCCGCTTCCTGCACCCCGAAAATAATAAGCTACCTCCCAATAATACAGCCAGGGGCATTTTGGAGGGGTCAAAAAAATATAAGCCCCTGTCTTATTTTCGGGGAAACACTGTATGTATTTAATATTGCACGTCTTGACAGTAGCGAGGATTGCATTTGCACAATGCTGGAAAAATGAAGAAACACCATGAGATGAAGAAATAATTAAGAAGATACTAGCGTGTGCAGAAATGGACAGACTGACATTAAAATGAAATGAAACATGCACACAAACACTAACGACTGTTCTAATTCACCCTTCATGTTTCAATGTTTTAGCAAAAGAAATGTCTCATTATACAAAAATGCATTGCCAGAGTGTTTTGTGGGACACATTGAAAGGAGAGAAATTAAGAATTTAAATAGGCCTCTAAGTCAATTTCAATCGGTGCTTAGTATATTTGCATTCCATCACTCTCAATTCTATAGTAAGCCAAGGAGCTGATTAAAGTCTATCATGTCCAGAACAGGAAAACAGGCATTTTGGGGCAATAACATTATTTGCCTGCACTGTATCCATCCAGAGCATTTAGAACTTTGATATTTTCACTGAAATGAAAAACTGCACAAGAAAGTAAACAGCTGAATCCAGAGGTGGTATTCAGCCGGTTCGGACCAGTTTGGGCAAATCGGTTAGCAGAAATTTGGACTGGTTCGCCGAACTGACAAATGCCACCTCTGGTTAGCCCTGCCCCACCTGCCTGGTTGCCCAGTCACCTGGTCACTGCTCGCCCCCACCCACCCGCTCGCAGATTGCCCCGCCTGCCTTCTTGCCCCTCCCACCCCTCCCACCCACCCTATATATGTTGCCTTTGCCATGCGGCCCAGCTAATCACCTCGCCTCGCCTCTGCGCCTCACCTGCTCAGCTCACCAAAAGTAAGAATGCTGCCTGCTCGCCCTTCGCCTTGGGTCGGGGCCCAAGGACGCACCATTCCCTGAGGCCCCCGAGCCTCTGCCTGCTCGCCTTGGCCAGGTCAGGGAATGCACCATTCCCCGGCTCCGGCCTTGCTCCGGAGCCTCTGCCCACATGCTGCCCACTCGCCCTCCGCCTTGCTCACCTTTGTCCGTGCCATGGTGGAGGTCCACGGCGAGGCTCGGCCGGCAAGCCTCCAGCTGCCGGTAGTTTTCGGCTACCTTCCGAGCAGCTCTGCTGTCCCTCCGGCGCATCAGGCTGTTCTCCTGGCCGGGTCTGGCCGTGAGCAATGGGGTGCATGTGCATGGCCGGTGCAAAGAACAGGGAAACGGCGGCAGCGGGACTTCTTCAGGCCTCTTTTTTGGCCTGTTGTTTTCAGCACAAGACACCTGCAGCTGCCGCTGCCAGCTCGGTTCTGGCTGGCAAAGAGGCTTCTCATGCTGAAAAGAGGTGGTGGCTGCAGGCTTCTTGCGCCAAAAACTACAGGGTGAAAAAGAGGTCTGAAGTCC
This sequence comes from Diadophis punctatus similis, assembly GCA_023053685.1. Lineage (NCBI taxonomy): Eukaryota > Metazoa > Chordata > Lepidosauria > Squamata > Dipsadidae > Diadophis > Diadophis punctatus. Next base: position 41,300,518 of record JALIGW010000004.1, on the reverse strand, counting down.
CATCACTGCCGTCGCTGCCCTGTTCTTCTCACCGGCGGAGCACATGCACATCATTGTCTGCCGGTGCGCAGCTGCACCCCATTGCCAGACCCGGCCAGAAGAATGGCCTGCTATGCCGGAGGAACGGTTTTGCAGCAGAGCTGCTTGGAAAGCAGCCAGACTGCGGTGTCCCTTTAAGGTACTTCAACGCGGAGGGGAGGGGGACAGGCCGCAGGAGCTGCCTTTTCTGCCGGTTCTGTGGGCGTGGCTTGGTGGGCATGGCTTGGTGTGGTCATGTGACTGAGAGGGCATGGCCAACTTGATGTCACTCACAGCAAGGTGCCATCCCACCAAGCCACACCCACCAAGCCACACCCACAGAACTGGTAGTAGAAAAATTTGAATCCCACCACTGGCTGCATCCATTAAGAATTTGGTCAGACCATTTTTATTAAGTTTTCATAGCTGGAGAATGGACCAGTTATGTTTGTATGGACTGCCATGTTCTGCCATAAACTACAGATTGGAGGTTGTTTTAAAGCTTTTCTAAAGATTCTCCTTGGGAACATAACAATAGAGGCTCTCATGATTGTCATCTGATCTTCAACATTTGCTAGCTACATGGAATAGGAAAATGAGAAAGCAGATCAGTTTTATATTTTATAAATGACAAAGCAACTAGAAAGAAAGAATTTTGGAAATAATTTTAAAAGAACATAACTACCCTATTTGAATGTAGCATAGTCTGTCCTTTAACAATGCTAATAACCCTGTTATCCCAAAAATAAGACCTATCCTGAAAATAAGCCCTACATGTTTTACGTGTGCACCTAATATAAGCCCTACTCCCAAAATAAGCCCTACTTAAGAGCCTGTGCAGCCAACCGGCCGCCCATTCCATCTGGTTGCTCATGGTGCCACAGCCATGAGGCAAGGTGGGGTGGAGGAGCAGCCTCACGTTCCCCACACTGACCTACCTCAGGGCCCCTGCAGCCAGGCCATCAACACCCCGATATCTGCCTTACAGTGGCAGCACCAGTAGTCATGTGCAGCAGGAGCCCACATGGCCGCCGGCCCACTTCTGCTTGCTCGCAGCCACAACAGAGCAGGAGGCCGAGTGGTGCATTGGTGCCATGGCCACGAGGCAAAGCAAGTGTCGGGGCGTGGATGGCCTGGCTGCAGGGGCCCTGAGGTAAGCTGGTGTGGGGCATGTGGGTCAGCTCCACCCCCTTGCCTCACCGTGGTGGCACTGGCATGCCACATAACCTCCTGCCCCGCCATGAGCAAGCAGAAGGAAGTGGGCTTCCTTGTACATGGGGGGAAAATAAGACATTCCCCTAAAATAAGCCCTAGTGCTTATTTTGGGCCCAAAAGAAAATAAGACCCAGTCTTATTTTCGGGGAAACACAGGTAAGAGATTTCCCATAATATTTTCTGGGCCTTTGGTCTGTCCTCTTACTGTCTCATAAAATCATGAGACAATAGATTCTTTACGTTATCAACTCTAAAAAATGCAGGAATCCAAATTAAAGAATCCCAATACAAATGGCTATCTAGCCTATATTTCAATATGTCCAACAAAGGGCAGTCCATTGCCTCCCTGCGTAATTTGTTCCATTGTCAAGCTGCTCTTAGTTTTTCTAATACTTTTTCTACTCTAACATTCAATCAGAATCAGTCTTCCTGTAACAAAAATCCATTTTTCCAAGTCCTACATTCTGGAACAATAGAGTGCTATTATATTCTCTTTTGGTGTTCTTTTCAAGGTTAAAGATACCCTGCTTCTTCATTTTCTCTTCATAGTTTCAATCAATTTTCATTGCTTTTCTGAACATTCTCAAAGTGGGGTGCTTTGAGTTGGACACAACGTCCAAGATAGAGCTTAACACAGAATAAAATGGAACTATTATTCTGGGTAATTTGTACTGTATACTGTATTTCTTTTTCTTTTTTTCTATCCACAGCACATTGCTGATTGAAACTCAATTTGTAATCAACTATTATTCTAAGATCTTTTCAAAATACATTATTACCAAGATGAAGCATGCATTCTTCATCCTGTATATATTTGGTTTCAGATTAGCTTTTCTTTTTTTCTGTTAGGATTTCATTCCCCAAGCTACCTGGGGAGTTAAAGTCCACATATCCTAAAGTTGCCAAGATTGAGAAACACTGCTCTAATATATACAGTATGTAATTATATTTGAGTTTTATTTCCATCTTCTATAGTACTAGCTGTTCCATCCAATTCTGTGTCATCTTAGATAAGCATTTGTCCCATCCTTTTGTTTAAGTCATTAATAAAAATGTTAAAGGTTGAATCATGTGGCATCCAGTCATATTTAAGCTGTTTAATAATTGGAATATTATGAAGAACATCAATCAAATGCTGAAATCCTATATACAGTATTCAGCATTCCCACAATCTACTAAAGAACTTACCCAATCAAAAATGGAATAGTTTAATCTGAAAAGAGGCACTGAGTGACCTATAATTTCTCCTGAACCTTGTGTTTTACCTTTTAAAAGATAGGCACAACAGTTCACCAAGATTTCTCAAAGAGATTACATAAATAAATATTAATAATTCAGAGAGATCGTCAACACATTTCTTTAGAACTCAAGGATGCCATTCATCTGACTTATAAACTCAAGTTATTTCCTATGTCTAGGATTTTCAGGCTTCAAACTTTCTTCTTCATCCTAAATAAAACATCTACGTCTTTTGTTGGAGAAGACATCTAATCTAGGAATTGAGTTGCTGTGTCTTTTTTTAACTATTTAATCTGATTTTGCCACCTTTCCAAGCACCAGGTAAATTGGTTCTCTTCTATTGTGAAAAGTTAAATAAAGCTGGATTCACTTAGAAATCCAATTATTCACTTAACCACAGTATTTTTTAAAAAGGCCATAAAATGCTTAGCAACTGCTTAGTCCCAATTGCAGTCATAAGTCAAGAAACAAGACTGTTATATAATTCAAGTGCTAGCGCAGGCACAGATAATTGTATGGATAATCAAAAGAGCAATACAATAATCAATTAGTAATATATTTAAAGTAAAAAAATGATTAAAAGAGAATTAAAGAATCACTTGAATAGTACTTTGCAACTGGTGAAAGCAAAAATATTATTCCTGTAATCAGTCTATCTTTATTTCTGAACCAATTTGGAAGCAAAATAATGGCAGTACCTTTATTGGAATCTAATGTCACTTTCTGACAAAATAGTAGTAAATCACTTATTTTACTTTTTGATAGGATTTTAATAAAGTTCCCCTGAGATGCTCAAGACCTTCCCTGGGCTTCCCTGTAATTATTACAGAACATGATTAAAGACAGTGTCTGGTATTTTGCGGTATTATGAATGTGATAAGTTACTAAATTGCATAGAGAATTAAATTTGCGGCTGCGGGACTGTGACAATGTATTTCATTAGTTTATTGGAAAGCTGAATTTGGTTAAGATATTACTATTTTGTGCTAGAGCCAAGCACTTTAATAGTAAAAATGCAAGATCCTTATCTGAATAAGTCATGTTATTATCCACAAATGTCCTGAAACATGGAGCGTTGTGTGTTTCATATATATTTTTAATGTGAATGCAAATTCTTCTTTTCTGTTTCATTCTTCCTCTTAACATTTTATTACTGTTAAAAAGAGCTTTTTAAAAATCTTGTATTCTAATGTATTTTTGAATATTTTTCATTCGGTATTTTCAAAGAACGTTATATAAGATGTTTGTTCTGGTATTATAGTGAGCAATAGATTGAATTTTAATAGCTATTTACAACTTATGAATAAGCAGTGTGTGTGTGTGTGTGTGTGTGTGTGTGTGTGTGTGTGTGTAGCATTTTTTTGCTGATAAATGAAAATAGAGCCTGTGGCCTAATGGCTAAGCTGCTGCCTTACAAGGCAGGCAGCCCAGGTTCTAATCCCAGTAAGGCAGTGGTGGGTTCCTACCGGTGCGGTCTTGTCTGTTTGTCGCCGCCGAGCCGAAGAAGCTGGCAGCGTTCACGGCGCGGGGCTTCCCCCGCCCGCTTTCCCGGGACGCCGGGATGCCGCCATTTGCGTTCTTTTGCCCTCTGCGCAAGCTTGCGCAGAGGGCAAAAGAACGCAAATGGCGGCGTCCCGGCGTCCCGGGAAAGCGGGTGGGGGAAGCCCCGCATCGTGAACGCCGCCAGCTTCTTCGGCTCGGCAGCGACGAACAGGCAAGACCGCACTGGTAGGAACCCACCACTGCAGTAAGGGTATGGCTATCTGATGAGAGCTAAGTAGCTCGAAATAGATCTATAATAGTCTCCCTTTATTTTCATTTATCAGCAAAAAAAATGCTACACATATAGAAGATATATGTCGGCTATAGAAACTGCCTGGATGGTCCCAGAGAGGGGCCGAACGGCAAAATGAAAGCTGTGATGCTTTCTCCCATATTTGGGTACACCAGGACAATACGACAGGAAAACATATGTATGTATGTATGTATGTATGTATGTATCAGAGGTGGGATCCTACCTCTGATTGCCGGTGCGGTTAATCGCTGACTTCGCGGCAGAGCCGAAGACTCTGCTCGAGCCTGCTCCCGTTCGCGGAGCGGGAGCCTTTCCCGGGCGCTTTCCGCGCCTGCATGGATGCCGCCAATTGCGTTCTTTTGCCCTCTGCGCATGGGGCCATGCGCGGAGGGCAAAAGAACGCCATTGGCGGCATCCATGCGGGCGGGGAAAGCGCCCGGGAAAGGCTCCCGCTCCGCGAACGGGAGCAGGCTCGAGCAGAGTCTTTGGCTCTGCCGTGAAGTCAGCGATTAACCGCACCGGCAATCAGAGGTAGGATCCCACCTCTGGTATGTATGTATGTATGTATGTATATATTCAGTGGCTTCAGAGAAAAGGCAGAATCTAAGCTGATTTTACAGCTTATGTAATGCATTCAGCCAGATACTGGTTTTTTTTCTAAGTCTTACATTGTTCTTAAATAATATACAAATATTGAGACCTCTAAAAATCAATTCTAAATAATAATAATAATATTGTGCTTATTCAGTTAGTGAAATCAGAGGTTAGTCATAATGAACTTTTAATTCATTCTTTTTAGGTATCTCCAGAAATAGTAGGAGAGAGTGTATATTCATGGATGTTTTTCAGATGTTTGACTGTAATTATTATATAATTTCTTAACCAATTCCATCTGCTTCAACCATAATGGTCAATGATCAGAAAATGAAAACTTATAGTCTCATAGTTTTCAATAAGACAAAAATTGTCTACATTTGCTCAAACCAATATAGCTGCAACACTTGTAATATGCCACAGAAACAGTAGTAATTATTCTCATGGGTAACTTAATTTTTAAGAAAACCCTAGCATCCAACATAATTAACATAATTAAACAGTGTTTGAATTCTTGGAATCCTTATTATATTTGTTTATCTTATCAGAGAAATAATTTTCCTCCTGTATTTTGCTTTTCTATTCAACCTTTCAATATTCACATTATGAGCTTCTTATTTTTAAAAGAACTTTTTAAAAAAATCTTTGAAAGGGCCATGAGATTTATATTTCTAATGTTCTTATTTGAATTCTTAAATAAGATATGTTAAATTAAACATATCTATCAGCATGGCTAGAAAAAAAGTTGTTGGTGAAGGACTGGGAAACTTTAATTTTCTAAAACTGAGCAGCCTTAAGCAAATCCCTATAGAAGACCCTGGATTTCCCCGTTCAAAGGACAATGATGGGAGAGATCTAGAAGTCCCTTTAGTCTTCTCTGTCACTTGGAATTTTCCATATTTAGAAAAACAAGAGTCTTCATCTTGTCCTGTGGATGGAATTCCACAGCCAAAGCACCAAGATGACTTACTGTTCTGGTCACAAGTCTACTAAAGAACTATACTCATCTTCAGTTAGATGCAGTCAAATAAAAAAAAACTATCAGTATTGACACCATAATCTTTCTTTTACTGATAACATTCTTCTTACCTATCCATTTGTCCTTCCTCTACTACCAATCCAGTCACTCCCCTTTTCAGATGCTAGAAAATGCCAAAACAGGACTGACATTATATTATTAGTATTAGTATTAGTATTAGTATTATTAAAGTTATAGGTATATATATATAAAGATTGAGGTTGGAATTCCATCTTCTATTTTCCTTTTGCCTGAAAATATATTCATTTTCTCTGGTATTATGTATAACTCTTAGTAATTTAAACCATGTTAGAGGTAGAAAAAGCCAAAATACCGAACGTTAACAGATGGGATTGGGAAATAATCTGGGTGGCATTCATATGTTTTCTGATAAACGGGTTGAGGAAAAGGGCAAGGTTAAAGGTCAGCAGGCTGGCTTAAAAGTTGACTGTGGAACAAGATCTGCCATCCCCCTCAGCTGAACTGTAGCCTCACTATTCCTCTGTCTGATTATCAGAACATCCTTTACATGCTGATGCCAGAGAGACAGTCTTAACAAATTGTTACATTCAATATTGTTCTGCTCTGATTTAATTATTTTGTGTGCTGTTTAAAGTTTTTCCATCTGAAACAGCAGGAAGGATTAATGCTGTGGCTGGAACTTGGCCAGATCCCTAAACAGACAGATCCGACTCCTACAGAAGCAATTAACAGCCTTTCCATTTACTTTCATGGTAGTTGGTTCTGGAACTACGAGCATTATAACTGATGCTAAACTTGTGAAATGACTCCATAGCCTTTTTGATGATTGAATTGAATGGTTTATGACTTTATTATGTATAACTAAAAGTTCTTGTACCATCTCAATCCATATGTTACATGCTTAAACAATTTGCATTCTGATGTATAGGAATACAATTGATCAAAATTATTTATGAAAATACCATAGTTAATAATTGGGTATTGGGAAGTAGTTGATTAATCTATTAAAATGCTAACTTTTTTCTTAGTCCAAAGTAATATCTTTTTTTAATTGAGCCTACCTTCTAGTAATTTCATGTCTTCAGCAGTGTGTTTTCTTAGTAAAAATATAGCAGTTGTTTGACATTGTCTTTTTCTGAGAATTGTTTTATTGTGGGAGATTTGTGTTTTTAATTTGCCATTGCTTCCTCTGGTAATGAGGATATCCAGGAAGGATAGCATGTTGTTTTCTTTTTCCCTTGTCAGTTTTATTCCTTTGAAGATGTTGATTGTTTAATGTGTTGTCTCTTGTTGTCCCTTTTCTATTATGTTGAAGGTTTCATCTACATACCAGATCCTTACTTTTGGTTGTATGTGTGGGAGTGCCATTGTTTTTAAATGCTGCATTACAATTTATGCTGAGTCCTAAGAGTTGTGATCTTGTGGGTATTTCTCTGATTTATTGGTATATTTGTCCATGAAAATGAAAGTAGGTGGTGTGATAATGGTTGATGAGATCCATGATTCTGGGTATTTTGATCTTAGTGCATTTATTATATCATGTATGTTCTACATGCTACCACTAGATTGTTTTATTTGTTCTGTATCTATGGATATAAAGTGTGCATATAGCTTTATAAGTTAGCTTTATCAAATAGCTTAACAAATAGATTTTGATAAATAGCAAAAAATAACATTAACCAATGCATAATTGTAGAGATTAAAATGAAAATCTTTAAAAGTTTGTCATAAAAATCTCATTTATCAATTCTTACGTACAATTTTAAAGCTTTATATAATTAAATGATATTATTAGTTTAGTTCAAAATGAGATATCTACTATTTATTTTTCAAAAAAATGAAAATATAGAATATATAGTTATGCTCACCTCATATAGTTATGAGTTATGCTCAGCACTTCAAACATGGACACAGATTTTGAATGGTATGAATTCTTGTGCCATTATTATTATTATTATTATTATTATTATTATTATTATTATTATTATTATTATTATTATTATTATTATTATTATTATTATTATTATTGCAATCAGCCAGATGTTCAGACTGGATAGGGAATTTTTGTCCATCTATGAGTCCTTCACAAGGATGTGAGAAGGCAAATGTTGATGTTTGATGGTGTTAAAGGTATTGCCACATGATGTAAGCTGTTCCAAGTCTGTCTTTTGCAATTGACTGATGGTAATTCAATCAATGCCGATGGTGGTCAAGTGATGCTCCAGTTGTTTTGGGATTGAGTTAATGTGCATATTACTATTGTTTTCTTTTGCCCAATCATTCTATTTCTATTTGCAGGTCTTTTTATTTTGTTATCTTCTCCAGTTTTTTCTATTCTGTTCTACTGTCTCTAGGTACTGCCATGTCCACTGTCCAGACTTTTTTGTCTTTCTTATGGACAGTTGTTAAGTCAGGGGTATCAGGTGGCAAGTGCCTGCCTGTTTGAATCCTAAAGTCCCAGAGCAATTTAGCTTCTTCATTTTCTATGATTTTCTCTATTATGTGATCCCACCAGTTTTTGCTTGCAGACAAATGGCATTTCTTGCAGATCTTGTAATGAACCATTATTGCTACTTTGTTATGTTTGGTGTCATTCTGTGCAATCTTGAGCAGTTTACCAGATGGTCCACTGTTTCTTCAGCTTCTTTGCAAGGCGCAACTTACTGTGTGTTACTATCTTCTCAGTTCTGACTTTGTGTATATTTGTTCTTAAGGTTTGATCTTGTGCAGTCGAAAATGGCCCCTCTGTCTCTTTCTTTAACTTTCCTGTTCTTAGCCATTGCCAGGGCTTGTTATTATCTGCTTTGCCTACTATTTTTTAATGTACTGTCCATATAATACTGTATTTTGTCTTCCCATGTCTCTTTTCTGTTCTTCATTTGGTCAGTGTGGTCTCTCCAGTAGTCACTAAGGCTTCCTGGTATACTAGCTTCAGTGTATCTTCTTCACTGTTCTTCAGATATTCTTTCAATATTCTTTTCTTCTTCAACCATTTGATGTACTTGCAACATTCCACACCTTCCTATTTTCATTGATAGAGTCTACCAATATTATTACATGGATGAAGGGTGTGATTCATCATCATTATTATATACACAACATGTGAAATCACAGCTCTAGTAGTAGAAAATCGGCTGCATTTTTTCCTGTCAGAACTCAAGAATTCCATGGAAAACAGTTTGAAAAATCTGGGTGTAAGGTTTTGTCAGTACAGGTTCAGCAAAATGAAACCTTTGAATAAGCTATTTGCTGGATAGTATGGAATCTGATATGATATTCTACTCTTGTCCATGTGACATCTACTTTCAAGGAGCTGGGGAATATGTGAAAAATATACTGGGAATTGTATGTACAGAGCCAACGTTTCAGCTGAAATCTGGCAATGTTAATATTCTCTGAATTATTTACTAGTCATTTTGTTATCTCCCACTTCCCATTTATTATCAACATATTTTTAAATTAAACTGAAGTGATTTAGGTAATTTTGCCTCTACATCTCAAAGCACAAAGTCAAATTAAACCATGCCTTCTCCAAATCACAATTCTCAACATTAAAGTGCCAGCAGCTGGAGTACAATAGTGGAAGTGGAAAACCATCCTTTTGCCCATAATTCTGATCTATCCAAACTAACCGGCAACTAACCGGCCATTGTGAATGACAGACAGATCCTAAATTCTGATCAGAAAAACAGAATAACAGAATTGGGAGGGACCTGGGAGGTCTTCTAGTCCAACCCCACACTCTATAGCAGGAAACCCTATACTATTTCAGCTAAATGGTTGTCTCAAATCTAAGAACAAATGATGTGGCCCATTTAAAAATGATGTTTGCACATTTCTAAATCTGATTTTGCTTTTTCTCCCAAATCTTTGGCTGAATATAATAATCTGATCATTATATTCAAAACCTTTATATTCAACATGCAAGTATCTTTATATTCTAAATCTTCAAGAAAGAGTTCAACATTTCATTGCCTTTCCTATAGGGGAAAAAACCAACAATTTTTTTGGTAAATTACGTTTTAATAGCTGCTGATTGTTTCCAACACAATTATTTAAAATTTGACTTAGATATCTAAATCAGGCAGTTTGGCACTTGCAGCACCAGAAGCCTTGTTGTATAATCATATAATTATAATGATAAATGGTTGAAATAATTTGGAAATTTCATGTTTCCTGAATGATGTTCAAACCAAGATGAACTGTATATTTCATAATTTAATAGTTCGATAGCCTACTCAGATGAAATGCATACAAACATGTGGTTAAGGATAATCATACATAAAATATATGTTTGGGGATAATATGCCACAAAACTAATTATTTTGGTTGCAAATGTGTGAAAGAATGAATGTGCATGCAAAATGCATCTTAAGGGAGATACATGCCTGAAACCGTATAAATGTTTCTGTTGATGTTTTAAAAAGTTTTAGCAAAGTAATGTGGAAATAGGCTGAAACAAAGCAATCAAACAGTCCTAGGTTGAAATTGGAGTGCTTCAGCATCAAAGCACTCAACTGTTCTAATGTTTTAATGGCTGAAGCCCAGCAGGACAGAAATAAAGTTGAAGGGATGTGAATGTTTTTCTGCCCTTTTTCATTTGTTAAAAATCTTTCCCTTGGATGCAATAGGAAAGGATAATATTTAAGTATGTTGTCAAACTGATATAATTGTATTTTGGTTTAGGGGTGAGACTGAGGATTTCAATTGCTCTGTTGAGGCCAATCCAACTTTTTTGGACTGTTCAAAATATCCTATCCTGTCCTTTCCAAAATATTCTAACCTAACTTCTTATCTTTTCTGTTCTTCAGATTTGAACTTCTGTTTGTAGCTTTAGAAAGAGAAGCACATCCTATAACCCCTATTCAGCAGTATGATAAATGAGGCAAAGCCCAAAATTAGCCTCTGTCCTAGTACTTCCTTCCTGTAAATGAAGCCACACAAGTGTTCAAGACATTAATTTTGTGCTTCATGTGGAAAGCAATTATCCCTGAGGAAAGCCAACCACTAAGAGCACCACAATGGAATACCCTGGCCCCATAAAGCCCATATGTCTCTGACCAAATACTGTGACATGCCTTTTCATCCAAGCCAGCCCTGTTGAATATGCAGTTTTTTAATGTAATGGAACAAATGTGATTCCCCACACAAGTACCCTCATACAATGTAAGCATATTTTATATTCTGAGACCCAGCTCTTTTTATGCTCCTTTTTTCTTGATGTTCTATTCAGATATCCCCTTCTAATGTTTTACAGATTATTTTTAAGAAAAAGTTCAGAGGTATCTGTTGGGTAAATAGCAATAGCAATAGCACTTAGATACCGCTTCATAGTGCTTTACAGCCCTCTCTAAGCAGTTTACAGAGTTCAGCATATTACCCCCAACAATCTGGGTCCTCATTTTACCGACCTCAGAAGGATGGAAGGCTGAGTCAACCTTGAGCCTGGTGAGATTTGAACAGCTGAACTGCTGAACTAGCAGTCAGCTGGAGTAGCCTGCAGTAGCTGCATTTAACCACTGCGCCACCTCACCTAATGAGGCCTTGGCAAACTTTAAAAACTAAGACCTAACCTTACTCTCTTGTCAAACTCTAAATAAGCATGAATATTCTTGGCTGGGAGTTTAGGGATGTGGAATTATTTTCACCAATTGTGAGAAGAAAATCTATTCATTGTCTGATATAAAGGCTTACTGTGAGAAATGGTGGCAATATTAATTTTCATTTCTCTCTAGCATCATCCCAGGGGCATGGTAAACAAGTAAATGATCCCCAGCAGCTATTTTCCCAGTTCCTTTAGCCTATTTCCATTTTTTATCACTTTCCACAGAATTTCTTCTAGTTTGTCAAAGTAATCCTTGAGTTTTAGATCCCATAAATGATGAGCAGAAGTGGTATATTTATTGACACGAAGAATAAAGTATTATAACTAAAATAGCATTAATGATGTCATTGTTTACTTTTACTGTTGCTTTATATACTGGTTTCATTAAAAATGATATTGCCAAATCCACACATCTAGAATTATTCTATATCAATGTAGGTTAATATTAAAATTAGTATTGCAGCAAAATGAAGTAATAATAAGTTAATAATAAGTTTAACACGCATAAATATTTCAATCTGTAAAGAATTCTTAAGCTTTCTGGTTCCTTCTCTCTGGTTGGTTGGTTGGTTGGTTGGTTGGTTGGTTGGCTGGCTGGCTGGCTGGCTGGCTGGCTGGCTGGCTGGCTGGCTGGCTGGCTGGCTGGCTGGTTGGTTGGTTGGTTGGTTAGTTAGTTAGTTATACAGCCAATTTATTTTACAGATATATTGAGACATAGAAGGGAAACCACCTGGGAAACCTAGGGCTGTATATTAGGTTGGGTAGTCAAATAAATTTGAGAAGCCAAAGTCCAAGCACCTCCATATTATTGCCAATAACATTATGTGGATGTGTTCATGGAACCTCAGATGTTGAGCTTAGCTCAACAGAGATTTTACTTCAGTTTTCTCCTCCTACTTTGTATGCTTCATTTTTCAAGCTGTCTCTGTTGATTCCTCCAAAAATAGCCAGGTTTCATTCAGCATTTTTTTAAAAAAATCCATTTTTATTAGTAAAATGTGCTTGCTTAAAACAAAGAATTATAAATACAAAATTTATTCTTCAGTAAAGATAGGAATCCTTATGAATGTGTTGACATTCATTGTTAGAATTATTTTCTTATGAGCTCCTCATAAGTAGATATAAAAGCAATTTTCTATATTGTATACTAATGTTTCTCCAAGTGTGGTCTGAGACGCTGGGAATCTCCCCTCTCATTAATTGGCAAATAATTTGTCAGCCTAAATTTAAAAATAATTCCATCAAACATTCACAAGAAGCAGTAATGGCAATGGACTCCAGTAAATATTGACAATATATCCCATGGGTCTCCAAACCTGGCGACCTTAAAAATTTTGGCTGGCTGTGGAATTCTGGGAGTTGAAGTCCACAACTCTTAAAGTTGCCAAGTTTGCAGATCCTTAATATAATCTATAACAACAAAAACTCTTTTGGGGTGCTCTTATCATTTTTAAAAGTGGGGAAAGGTCTTGAGAGAAACACTGCTTTATTCCAGTGAGTTTATTTTATACAGATGTGTCACAATTTGATCTCTTTTATGGTAGGGTTGGGTTTTGTGTTGTTTTTTGAGAACTTAATTTCCACAGTTTTCATAAATGTAACATAAATAATTTGAGATTATTTGAGAAACGTGGAAACTACTTCAAAGTTATAAGCCATGAATAAATGCTGAGACCAAGAGAGTACTTGAATTTTATGTGGCTTTGTTTGCATTTCTTCCTGAATGCCAAGAAAAAAAGTCAGGTTGCTTACAGTTTCATTTACAATAGCAGACCTATGTTTAATTAAATCAAAATTATTAAATAGTTGATATATTAGAGCTATATGGGGTAATTATATAAGAGTTTATGAGTAATTGCTTTTGTTGCAGAAACCTGGGCTATCACTGTTTTTTTGGCAAGTAAGCTGACATTAACTAAAGAGGCAGCTATGTTCTTGGTTATTCTCTAATAAAAACTTTGTTAGAGGTAATCAACAATTATTTGAACCTGTACCATCAGCAGAAATGTACAATTAATTGTATCTCATCAAAAACCAGTAAGGTGGCTGCAAGAAAAAAATGTAGACTAATACAAAACCTTAAGAATAAAAAGGAGAACATAATTTTCCAGATAGAGTAAAAAGACAGGAAAATAATATTCAATAAACATTATTATACATTACTAGCAATGATGGACTCAGAAAACTAATATCCATCCAGAAATTCATATTTTCTTTCTCATCACCTTTAAAACCCTAAGGCACAGGGGAAGATTATCTGTAGGGCATCTTTCCCTAAGGACATCTACCTGTCCTACCAGGTAAGATAGGATGGGTACGCTTCTAGTCCCTTCCCCAAATTTTGCCATCTAATGGGAGCTAGGAATCATATCTTTTCTGTGGACAGCCCCTGCCCTTTGGAGCACTCTGCCCCCAAAGATCGCAAGCCCTCTGCCCTCCTAGCTTTCCATAAAGCTTTGAAGACCTGGCTTTCCCATCAAGTGATGGGATAAGAAGAGATGATTTTTGTCATTTTTAATGTGTTTAGTTTTATAGTTTTAATATGGCTTTTATGCTGTTTTAATTTTTGATTGGAAGTTGCCCAGAGTTGATTATAAGATGAGCAGCTATATAAATGTTTTAAATAAATAAATAATTCAGAGCAGTTTGCCTGCTACTTTAAACTTGAAGATGGTTTTTTTCCCCGTCCTCTTAAGGAAACAATATCAAGATTCTCCTGAAATATCTTTAAATTTTAACAAGAAGCTACCCTCCTACTGAGTTTAAAATAGAAGATTAGTCTGTTTTAATCAGCGAATAAAATTTATCTGTATTCCATGGTTTTTTTTCAAGAGATCCTGGTGTTTCATTTACAGTAGCATACTGATCTATACGGCTATGCATATTATCTCGCATCTTGTTATCAGCAAACATATTTTCTATATACTGTATCATACTGAGTAGTATGATCTAAACATTAATTCGTGTATTTCTAAAAATTGCACTCAATTCAAGATTTATTAATAAACATCTTGTAATATATCCAGAAGCTGATATTCAGAGAAGAGAGCAGGGATTCTAAAAGAGATGAGGATACAGAATTCACAAGTTAAATGGATAAGCAACAAAGTTAGCCAAAGATATTTTGTTGCCTTGGAACAGCAAATGGTACCTCACTGTCTGCCACTCAAATTGAGGTACTTAGTATTAGCACTCATTCAGAAACATAAAGAATGGAAAGGAATGGACTTTGTTAGCACAACATTTATTTATTTATCAAATTTATACATCTCTTGTCTATCTAAGTGACTCTGGCAGTTTACAAATAAAAACCATAAAGTCTACACAAAACTAGACAAAATTAAAAACAAAGATAAAAAGATAAAAGGACAGAGGGAGTTGGTGGCCCTTAAGCCACCAACCACCACCCCCAGATTTACATTAAGATGCTAGTTGACAGAGCCAGGTTTTAACGCTCCTCCAAAAGGTAGAAGAGTGGGGGGCCAATCTTGCCTCAGGGGGCAAGAAGTTCCATAGGTCAGGGGTGAAGGCAGAGAAAGCTCTCTTCCTTGATTCTGCCAGTCTAGCCAAAAAGGAAACATTACTCAATGGTATTGAAAGTGTCAAAAGGGTTAAGAAGAATGAAGATGGATGTACTACCAGAACCAGTGCTGTTTCTATCTCATATCCAGGCTTGAATCCTCTCAGGAAGTGGTACAGATAATTTATTAATCCAGGAACTCTTGGAGCTATAGCACCACCACCCACTCAACCATCTTCCATAAAAAGGGAAAGTGAGAAATAGACAATTTTTCTGAATTATCTACATAATGATGGGGTCCAGAGATGGTTTCTTGAGAAGATGATGAACCAATGCCACTTTAAAAGGACCCACTCCCTCAAGGATAAGTAAATCATTGCTTGGACCCACCCATGTGTCATCTCCCAGGTGGCCTTGACCAGCCAGGAGGCACGTGTATTTAGTTCATAGGTGGATGCACTTACAATCCCAAGGAGCCTATTATTTTTCATTGTCTTATTGTAGTGCACTTCTAAATCAAACAAATAGGAAAAAAACAGTCTTCTTGTTGAGCTCTGGAGATGATCTAAGCTTGTAGTTGATTAGTTTTCATTAATGAGATTAAATGATGCTTTTTGTGTCCAGAAGCTAATGCAAACAAAATCCATTTATCACCATGGCAGTAGTTCCTGCAACAAAGTTAATGACCACCACTGTTCTACTATCAAGCCAGTCAGAAATTATGCTTTTTGTGCAGAAAAGCCAAATCCTGCAATCAATCATTGTCAACATAATAATACTGTTAAATACTCTGGAATGGAAAGTAAAGCAACCTGGCCATTATCTTTAAATGGGTCTCGGAAATTGTTTTCTTTGTGTTTATAGAAAAAACCCTTATATGGTTAGTCTAGGAAGGTGGCATTCTTTGCAGCATGAAATAGCTGAAAACACTTGTCAAGGAAGAAGTTCCTGCTTAAGTGCTTTATGTGTGTATGGGGCAGGGATAGATGGACAGATAGATTAGATAGTAAGAGATATATAATTTATTTCCCAAAAGTGTAATGGCACTTATTTCTTATATCAGTTTTTTGTGCCAAGTGACTCATCTAATAGA